>OZ004716.1:43325932-43437603 GCA_963924515.1 Vespertilio murinus | reverse complement strand
TACACTGACACATCATAACCACACCACATCCATAACTTACCTTGGGGTGGTCTTCCGGAGAACCAAGGTCTCCAGTCTTGGGCAAAGGGAGAAAGTGCCCTCCCTGAGTTGACTTATATAGCTGGGAGGCTCCACCCCTTACCTCTGATTGGTCAGATCTTTGATGCTCATCCACACCTAGTTGTCTTGCGTCTAGAGACTGGGATCAGGCCTAAGCTGGCAGCCAGATACCCTCTGAGGGGTCCCGGACTGGAGATGGCTCAGGCTGGGCTGAGGGGACACCTGTGGGGAGCTGCCCTGAGCGCAGGGGTCCTACGTGCCTGGATGCAGGCCTAAGGGTAGGACACAGCTCTGCATGTGCCCTTTGTGCTAACCTACGTGGGAAATTCCTGCTACGTTTAGGAATGCTGATACGCACTTACCTGCAGAAGGTCAGAGATTAGTCAGGAGCCTGTTGACGTAGAAGGAGCTAAGAATCAGAGGAAGATAGCGTGCTTGTGCAAGAAAGTTGGCAGGGCGAAAAGATTGGGAACCCGGTAGGTTTCAGAGCTCACTGTGCTTGCCTGAAGCAAACTCTTCCTCTTGCAGAACTGTATAAGAAGGCTTTGAGAAATAAACTCAGGACTGCAGACCTCGGTCCCAGTCCTCCCGACCCCATCTGTTCTTGTCTTTTTCTTATCCTCACCCCCTCATTCAGGTACTGTTCGTTGCCGGCAGGTACCGGCAGACACCCCCCCCCACCACCACCCGTGCATGGATTTCATGCACCGAGCCTCTAGGCTGCAAGAAGACTTGCCTTTGGCTGGCTCGTGGGTCAAGAGGATGGGAAAACGCCATCCCATAATCGTTTTTTGCAATGGATACGTCTTTTCAAATCACCACACCGTGCACCTGAAAGGTACATATCTGATCTGCCAGTAATACCTCAATAAAACCAGGGAGAGAAACAATATAGGCTGCCCTGGCCGGCGTGGCTCAGTGGATAGAGCGTCAACCTTCACACTGAAGGGTCCTGGGTTCAATTCCCGTCAAGGGCGCATGCCCAGGTTGCCGGCTCAATCCCCAGTAGGGGGTGCGCAGGAGGCAGCTGGTCGATGTTTCTAAATCTCTATCATCGCCGAAACCGGTTTGGCTCAGTGGTGGAGCGTCGGTCTGCGGACTGAAGGGTCCCGGGTTCGATTCCGGTCAAGGGCATGTACATTGGTGGCGGGCACATCCCCGGTGGGGCGTGTGCAGGAGGCGGCTGGCCGATGTTTCTCTCTCATTGATGTTTCTGGCTCTCTATCTCTCTCCCTTCCTCTCTGTAATAAAATCAATAAAATATATTTTTTTAAAAAAATCTTTATCATCTCCCTCCCTCTCTGTAAAAAAAAAAATCAATAAAATATATTTAAAAATAAAATAGAATAGTCTTTGTCTTTCACTCGCCTCGCTCTCCCTCCCGTCTCCTGTTCCCCGAAGCCCAGACCTCTCTCCTTTGTGACAGGGAAGGAGAGCCCGAGCCGCCGGCTCCCGTGTGTCACGTCTCTCCTGTGACTCCTGAACATGTGACTGCGGATAAGAAGGTGCGCCTGTTCTCCTGCTAGCTGTCTTTTGTTCGTTGCTTTTCTTTAAAAAAAAATATTTTATTGATTTCTTACAGAGAGGAAGAGAGAGGGATAGAGAGTTAGAAACATCAATGAGAGAGAAACATCGACCAGCTGCCTCCTGCACACCCCCTACCGGGGATGTGCCCGCAACCAAGGTACATGCCCATGACTGGAATCGAACCTGGGACCTTTCTGTCTGCAGGCTGATGCTCTATCCACTGGGCCACACCAGTTTCGGCTCTTTTGTTCGTTTCATTCACAGGCCCCAGGTGCCCAACCTCGGAGGAGGAGAAGGAGGAGGAGGAGGAGGAGGAGGAGGAGGAGATTTCGTGGAGGAGAGGGGCCACATGAGGACCTGACAGGCTCAGGGAGGCCTGCAGGGCGGTCTGTCCTGCAAACTCAGAGCCCTAAAGGACAACAGAGGACGGTCTGACATTAAACGTTAACTGAAGGCAGTGGTGGAGGGCAGCATCTTCCCTAGGCCGGAATCTTTCCTGACAAGATGGAGCTTTACCTTAACTGAGCCTGTCTTTGTTTTCGCACCGTGATAACCAGTTTACGAAAGTCACTTCCCTTTCTCTGGAGCCCCTGGGGCAAAACCAGGACAGAATCCACAGATCCCTTCATTATCCTGCTCGTCGTCCCTGCCCCCGCCTAAGTATGCGTCCACCCTTTTACTTTTTATCCTATCTGCTGCTTTGCTTTATCCCACCTCCTTAATCTATCACCAATGGATTTCAAGTAACCCGCCACGGCAATGTATAAATACAGATGTAACCCGCCACTCTCTGGAGCATTATCTCAACTCCTTGAGGTTCTGCTTCCCGGCATAAGTCGATAGTTTGGCTCAAATAAATTGACAAAAATTCTTTACAGGTTTCAAAGGTTATTTTTGTGTGTGTGTTTTTTAAAAATATATATATATATATTTTATTGATATTTTACAGAGAGGAAGGGAGAGAGATAGAGAGCTAGAAATGTCAATGAGAGAAACATCGACCAGCTGCCTCTTGCACACCCCCTACCGGGGATGTGCCCGCAACCAAGGTACATGCCCTTGACTGGAATTGAACCCAGGACCTTTCAGTCCGCAGACCGACGCTCTACCACTGAGCCAAACCGGTTTCGCCTGTGGGTTTTTTTTAATTATTATTTTTTTTATGTTAACAATTTTTCTCCCTCAACATGGGAAAACGGTTCAAGAAATCCCAAACGGGGCCTGGCCAGGTGGCTCAGTTGGTTAGAGCTTCGTCCCCATACCCCAAGGTTGCAGGTTCGATCCCGATCAGGGCACATGCAAGAAGCAACCAATGAATGCATAAACAAGTGGAAGAACAAATCACAGCAAATCAGACTCTCTCTCTCTCTCTCTCTCTCTCTCTCTCTCTCTCTCTCTCAAATTAAAAAAGAAATACAAATGGGACAGATCCTGTCATTCTGTTCTGTAGTGACTGAATATCCTTTGCAGAATGGAAAACCGTCCTAACTAGTTTGGCTCAGTGGATAGAGCGTCGGCCTGCAGACTGAAGGAAGGGTCCCGGGTTCGATTCCGGTCAAGGGCATGTACCTTGCTTGCGGGCACATCCCCAGTTGAAGGTGTGCAGGCGGCAGCTGATCGATGCTTCTCCCTCATCGATTTTTCTAACTCTTTCCATTTCCCTTCCTCTCTGTAAAAATAAAATCAATAAAATATATTTTTTTTAAAAAAGGAAAGAAAAAAAGAAAAGAAACTGCTCCCCCTTGAAAAGGAAGAGGCAAGAAGTCCCCCAGGGCAGTTTAGTGTCGTGGGGTCGAACCCTGGGTTCAAAATAAGACCACCGGAGGCTGGTGATTGATTTAAAAAAGCAGGCAAAGATTTATTGAAATCACTGGCCAGGGCAGCCGCCAGAGCACCACATGTGGGTGGACTCTATAGGACTGCACTGTTCCGGGTGTAGACAAGTCTTTTTAAAGGTTCAAACCACAGGAATTTTCCTTTGTTCTAAATTCTCAAGGCTGGGAACGTTGGAATGTGGCCCTCTCTTGCCAATAACGCAGAAGCAGAGCTCAGCGGTTCATCTCTAAAGGTTATCTGCAGTTTCTACCCCTAAAGCTACTGAGTCTGTGGGAATCCATCTCCTGTGACTACCCCAATGTTTAAGCAAGTCAGCGAGGGTCGAAGTCAGAATAGTAAGGTTAAAACTCAAGCAGCAGTTTTTACCTACCGGGGATGTGCCCGCTACCAATGTACATGCCCTTGACCGGAATCGAACCCGGGACCTTTCAGTCCGCAGGCCGACACTCTATCCACTGAGCCAAACCGGTTTCGGCAATAAAATATATTTTTTTTTAAAAAATAATTCATGGGAGAAAATCACTGACAGCTGCATTGCAAATGCACTGCGAGCAGGCTGCCTTGACAAGAAGTACTCATTTAAAGGCAGTGCTATTGCTAAACATGAGAGATCTGGTCCACTGATTCTGAAAGAAATGGAGTCACAAGAAACTCACCAGGAAATTCAGGAATTGGATTGTTATGGTGATGTTCCGGGAAATGATCACATGAGTGTCATTGGATAAATGAGTAAATTCTTGATACTGTAGGATTCACAGTTTGTCTGGTTTGTGTTGACAACTCCCGTACTACCGTACCGTATACAGGCAATCAATTTCCTTTATTTTCATTTAACAATAAATGTGTACCGTATTCTTCCTCATGGAAAAATAAGACATCCCCTGAAAATAAGACCTAGCGCATCTTTGGGAGCAAAAATTAATGTAAGACACTGTCTTATTTTCGGGGAAACAGGGTATTTCCGCGGTGAGTGGGACAAGGCCGCCCCCTAGTGGAGAAGATGGACAATGAAAAGGCACACGATCAATGGCCAAGATGGATTTTAGATAGGGAGACATTTCTAAAAGAAATACTACCAAGCAAGGGACGGGATAGTTGCTGAGGCGGGAAGGGGGAGGTGGTTACTTTAGCCAGGGCTGTCTGAGGGAATTAATCCTCTCCTGGGAGGTAACATTTTTTAAAAATCCTCATCCGAGGCCCTGAAATAAATAAAAATATATTTTAAAAAATATGTTCACATACAGCCCAGATAGTAAAGTAGCTCATTATATCATGTTCTATTTTAAAAAAAAATATTTTATTGATTTTTCACAGAGAGGAAGGGAGAAGGATAGAGAGCCAGAAACATCGATGAGAGAGAAACATCAACCAACTGACTCCTGCACCCCCCCCCCCACCGGAAATGTGCCCACAACCCAAGGCACATGCCCCTGACCGGAATCGAACCTGGGACCCTTGAGTCCGCAGACCGACGCTCTATCCACTGAGCCAAACCGGTGTCGGCTGTTCTATTTTTTTATTTTTAATATATATATTTTTTATTGATCTCGGAGAGAGGAAGGGAGAAGGAAAGAGAGATGGAAACATCAATGATGAGAGAGAAGCATTGACTGGCTGCCATCTCCTGCACTCTCCACACTGGGGATCGAGCCTGCAATCTGTGCCCTTGACCGGAATCAAACCCAGGACATTTCAGTCCACGGGCCGAAGCTCTATCCATTGAGCCAAACCGGATAGGGCTGTCTTACTATTGTGTAGGGTTGAAAATTCTCAGAATAAAGTTTTTTCAAAACAAAAACACTTCTATTTTCCTTGAGCGTCCCCAGCTCCTCTTCCTGCAACCCAGTCACTCTCCAATGCCCCAGGATCCCACTCTCCCCAAACGCCCCAATTCCCCCACATTAGGGTTCCAGGCGAAAATCCAGGACGCCTAACTGAATTTGAATTTCAGATAAACAACCAATAACTCCTGTCTGCGGAGAAATTCAAACTTCACCGGTTGCTTTCTCCCTAAACCCAGCAATGCTGTCCCCAGTGTTGGCTTTGCTCACTGAGGTAACCCCAAGGCTTGCCAGAGGGTGTTCGGTTGATCTTCTGAAATACCGTAGTACCAGAGCCCCAGCTGGTTTGGCTCAGAGGACAGAGCACCAGACCTTGGGCTGGCGGGCCTGGGTTCAGTTCCGGTCAAGAGCAGGTGTCTCAGTTGTGATAGATCCTCTCTTTCTCCAACTGATGGACAGATGTAAACCCCACCTGTGGCCAGACATTCCTGAGCTCTGAACCACCAACCAGCACCTGCCAAATCCCCTAAGTTCCCCGATTCCTAAGACCCTAGGTCCCTAATCATCAATCAGCGTGTGCTGAGTGCCCTAAGCCCCGCCCCCTATCCTCCCCTTAAAAGCAGACTTCCAGGTCTCTTCCGGCCTCTTCCTCTTTCTCTCCAATGAAAGTCCTTGTCCTGGCATCTCAGTCTCGGCTACCTTCTTCAATTAACCTATCAAGTTGCAGGCTTGATCCCCAGCCCCAGGTCAGGAACATGCAGGAGGCAACAGATAGATGTCTCTCTCAGATCTCTCTCTCTCTCTCTCTCTCTCTCTCTCTCTCCCACCCTTCCTCTTTCTCTCTCTCTCTTAAAAAAAGATGGAAGGATATTCTCGGATGAGGATTAAATTTTTTTTTAAAAAAAACCTTCAAAGATAATAAAATAGTACCAGCATTAATTTACATAACTCACCAATTCCTTGTAAAACCTCCAACTTCTCCAGGTCACCCTCGTTCCTTTTCCTAGAACACCCTAACTCCCCTGCAGCCACGCCCGCCAGCCCACCACTGCATTTCCGAAGCCCAGCTGTGCCTGGCATGTAACAGGAGCTCTGCAGGCAATTTCTGAGAGACCAACGAGATTAACAGTCTCCCCCCTGCCCCCTCACTGCATTTCCATTTCCCCCAAATCACCCGTTTTCTATTAGCATGCTCATTTTTCCAATGCCCACCCTAAAGCCCCTTATTACATAGGAATTCATTAGAACACTCCACATCCTTCAAAACTCCAGTTCTGCCGAAACCGGTGTGGCTCAGTGGATAGAGCGTCGGCCTGCGGCCTGAAAGGTCCCGGGTTCGATTCTGGTCAAGGGCATATACCTTGGTTGCAGGCACATCCCCAGGAGGGGGTGTGTGGAGGCAGCTGGTTGATGTTTCTCTCTCATCAATGTTTCTAACTCTCTATCCCTCTCTTTTCCTCTCTGTAAAAAAATCAATAAAATATATATATATATATTTTTTTTTTAAAAAAGAGATTTCAGTCCATACATGGTACCTCCCAAACTTCTTAGGAGACATGACATGTTTGTTCTGTTTTTAAAAAACACACAACAACAACAACAACAAAAAACACGCCTTCAGCCGAAGCCGGTTTGGCTCAGTGGATAGAGCGTCGGTCTGCGGACTAAAAGGTCCCGGGTTCGATTCCGGTCAAGGGCATGTACATTGGTTGCAGGCACATCCCCGGTAAGGGGTATGCAGGAGGCAGCTGATGGATGATTCTCTCTCATCGACATTTCTAACTCTCTATCTCTCTCCCTTCCTCTCTGTAAAATATCAATAAAATATATTTAAAAAAACACACACAAATGCCTCCAGTTCCCCTAGAATCACCCGGCTGCCCTCATCTCAAGCGGATTCTTTCACATCCTCCAAGAGCGCCTATTTTCACTCTGATTCCTGCAATCACTAATCCCTTCGCTCTCACCCCGTCTCCTTGGGCTCTAAGGTTACCATGGCAACGCCCACCTTCGGCTCCCCCCTCCATCCTCCTGCACGAATCCTCTCTGGATCCGAGCCCGGCCCGTCACCATGGAGACCAGAGCGGCCCCCTCGGCTCCCCTCCTGTGGTCCTGGGTCCCAGACCCCCTCCCTGCGATGCTCGGCGAGCCCAGGATTCACATTCCTCCGTCCCCCATCCTCGGCGGCCCCACTCAGGACTCCAGAGCTGTCAAGGGCCGGCTGATTGCACGGCGCGCAGGCGCACAACTTGGAAGGTGCTGGCGGCGCTTAGCCTGCTGGGAGTTGTAGTTTTCAGGTACAGGTCCGCCCAGGGGAGAGCCGGATGGGGTTAGTATTTGAAAAGGAATCTTGCTCCTTGGTCACCATAGCGATATGGAGCACGCGGAAGCGCTAGCTCCGCTAGCCAGCCTGCCATTTAATATGCGTTCATCTTTCTAACCCAGTGCTTACTGCGGAGATGCTGGAAAACAAAATAGATAGAGCTTATAGTTTGGTGGGGGCAGATAGTCTATTAAAAATGGGGGTGGTAGTTGGGGGTGACCAGGCCAGCAGGGGGGGGGCCCAGTACGAGGTGACCAGGCTGGTGAGGTGACCAGACCAGTAGCGGGGGTGACAGTAAGAGGTGACTAGACTGGTAGGAGGGGCAGTTGGGGGGTAACCAGGCAGGCAGGTGGGTGAGCCATTAGGAGCCAGCGGTGGGACATCCCCCTAGGGGTCCCAGACAGAAGAGGGTGCAGGCTGGGCTGAGGGGACTCCCCCCTGTGCACGAATTTCGTGTATGGGGCCTCTAGTATATATAACGTTGAGAAAGAACGGAGTGGCTTTGTTTACTTATTTTTGGGGGTGACTCCTTAGATGAACTGTTCAGGGGTGGCCCTTAGGGGGTGACAGTTGAGGGGAGGCCTGAAGGGACCGAGCTGAGCACGTGGGGCAGGGAGAGGAACAGGAACCCTAAGCTGCCGTGGAGGTGGGCTCGTTGTGGCCCCCTCCTCCCACTGGCCCCCAATAGGCCCGCGGAAAGAATGGAGGAATGCTGGACCATCTCGATTTCCCCCCGGCCCTCCCCCCAGAAGTCAAGAACTCAGCCTGGAAACCAAAATAGCGCTGTTTTATTCCAATCTCAAAGCACAATAGCCCCAACTGCTCCCCTCCGCCGCCGGGCGCCCCGAGACCATCCATCCCCCCAAGACGCTCCGGGCTCCCCCCTGCTCTGTCTTCTGGGAATGACCGATGGGCAGGTGATCGGACCCCAGCCTCCCGTCCTTGGGGATGGAACTCAAATCCCCCCTCCTTGCCGTCTCTCCCCCTCTTTTCCTTTTTTGGGCCCTAGTATGTTCTCCCCTCTCCACCTGTCTCCTTCCCGGCCCCTCCTCCTGCCTCTCCCTCTGCTTTCTCCTGTTTCCTCCCTATTCCGCCTCCTCTCCCAGAGTTCTCCCCCGTTATTTCTGTCTTCGCAGGGAGCCGTTATAGGGTTAGGCCTCAGACGGACCTGCAGGCAGGGTCACAAACAAGTCCCAGCGTGGCGGGCACGGTCCTCTCAGCATAACTAAGCTTGGTCTTGGACTGGTCCTCAGATCTCCCCTGGGGTAGCCGGTGGCCTGTGGGAGGGGCAGCTAGGGCCGCCAAAATGCGTGAAACTCACAGAAACAAGCATCCTGTCTCCTTGTCTCTTGTTCCCTGGCCTCTCCTCCGTCTGTCCCCGGTCTTCCTGGCCTGGACCCCCTCCCCCTGCACCCCGTGGCGACCTTGACCCCAGAGCCAGGCGGCTGCGTCCTCCCCTCCTCCGCTGTCCCTTCTTCCTTCCTTCCGCCCCGGCCTGGCCCTGCCGGTGCCTCGTGGTCCGAGGAGGCCCTCGGCGTCCATCCTGGACCCTGGAGACCACGGGCCCCTTCCCCCCGGACCCAGAGAGGCCAGCCCGCCGCGGTGAGGGCCGCGGGTGACCCTGGAGGTGGCCGGCGGGGCGGGGGTGGCCTCCCCGGCCCCCAGCCTCGGTATCTTTGGGATCAGAGGACGCCCCCCGGCCCTCGGGCGGGGGGTCAGGACTCGGGGGCCCTGTCCCCCCAGCAGCCCCTGAGCAGGTCCGCGTGGAACAGGGCGGCGCCGGTGAGCAGGCGCGCGGCGAAGAGGTGGCGGCAGGGCAGGCGGCGCGCGGCGTGGATGGAGCAGGTGCAGCGCGTCAGCGCGCCGTCCAGGAGGAAGTCGGAGGAGCCGTCCCGCAGGGCGAAGCCGGCGCCGGCCGCGCGGAAGCCGCGGGCCCCGTGCTGCCGGGCGAAGGCCAGCTCCTCGGCCACCAGGCCCGCCAGCTCCGGCCCGCAGGCCGCCCGGAACTGGGCCAGCGGCTCCCGGTCCGCCTCCGGCTCCCCCGGCGGCGGCGGCGGCGGCGGGCGGCGGGGGCGGCGGGGTCTCTCCGGCTCCCCCGGGCCTTCCCCCTCGCTCCCGCCCCGGAGTCCGTCCCCGGCCCGTTCGGGGCCCCCCTCAAACCCGGCCCCCGTCGGGGCGCCGCACAGGGCTCCGTTCCCCAGCCCTGGGCACCTCCCCGGGGCATCCACAGCCCCCCGCCCCGGCACCCCTCCGATCCTGGGGGCCCCGGGCAGAGCCCCCCCGTTCTCCAGGCCTGCCACCCGCGCGTCCCCCAGCTGGACCAGGACCACGTCCTCCGGGCCCCTCCCCCTGTCGGCCCCGGACCACGCTCCTCTGTCCCCCCTGGTTTCCGGCCCTCCCCTCTCCTGCCCGCACGGGGGCGCCCTCTGGCCTCTGCGCTCAGGGACCGGCGGCCCCGGGGGCTTCTCCAAATGGGCCCCGCCCCGGCTCCTGGCCTCCACGCGCCCTCCCTTCTCCGCCCCCACCGGGAGCGCCCCCTGGTCCCCGGGTTTCAGCCCAGAGGCCTCCGCGTCCGGCCCCTGCCCGCCCCCGGCCCCATCCCACGGCGCCCTCCCGTCCGCGGCCTGCAGGGGCCCGGCCCTCGGGCCCTCCAGCTGCGCCACCCTCCGGGGGCGCCCTTCCGAGCCCCCCGGGCCCTGGTCCTCCGCGGGCGGCCCGCTCCAGACGTAGCCCTCCAGCCCCCAGTCGCCGCCCCCTTCCAGCTGGGCGCCCCTCCAGCCGCGGTGCTCGCTCTCCAGCTGGCGCCGCCTCCACACGCTGCCTTCCAGCCCCCTCACCTTCCGGTCCTCCAGCTGGACCCCTCTCCAGTACCGCACCTGCACCCCCCTCTCCTCCTCGCCTTCCGACGGGGCCCCGCGCCCGTCCCCTCTGGCCTCCGGCTCCCCCGGGGCCCACTCCTCGAACGGGGCGCCGCCTCCCCAAACGCTCCCACCAGCCGGGGCCCCTCCCCGGCCCCCGTTCTCCCCGTTCTCCCGGCCCTTCTCCGGCTGCTCCTCGGCCTGGGCCCCCCTCCGCCGCTCGCCCTCGGGCCAGGGCCCCCCGCCGCCGCCGGGCGCCGCCTCCCCGGACGCGTCGGCCCACTGCATGGCCACCAGGTCGCGCAGGCACTGCGCCAGGCTGCGCGGCGACGGGCTGAGGCGGCGCAGCAGGCGCCGGCGGTGGCCGCGCACCAGGGCGCACGCGTCCAGGTCGCGGGCGGCCTCGAAGGCGCGGAAGCGCACCCACATGTCGCGCCGGCACGCCCAGTGGCGCTCGAAGTAGTCCACGAAGGCGGCGGGGCCCTGCGCGCGCAGCTCGGCCAGCGCCTCGGCGTAGGCGGCCGGCGACCGGGCGCCCGCCAGGCGGCACAGGCGGGGCCACAGCCCCGGGTCCTCGCGGCCCGCGCCGCCCAGCTCCTGCGCCTTGCTGAAGAGCGTCTCCAGGCCCTGCGCGCGGCAGATCTGCACGCGCGCGCCCGGCAGCAGCTGGCGCACGGCCGGCAGCTGCGCCGCCACCTCGGGCCCCGCCGTCAGGCAGCGCACGCGGCCCTTCACGTCGGGCGCGCTCTGCAGCAGCGAGGCCAGCGCGAAGCGCAGCAGGCTCGGCGTGCCCGGCCGCGCCACGCAGCACGCGGCCTGGCGGGCGCGGCCCGCGCCGTCCACGCACAGCACCGCCAGCAGGTCCAGGGCGCCCTGCAGGCCCGGCAGCCGGTCCACCAGCAGCAGGCGCGGGAAGCGCCGCAGCAGCGCCCGCGTGCGCGACGTCAGGAAGAACACGGTCTCCACCACCGCCTGGTTCTCCATGAACACCAGCTTCACCTGCGGGCGGGGCGGGGCGGGGGGTCAGGGCAGGCCGGGGGTTGCCACGCCCAGCTCCCCCGACCTCAGCTTCCCCGGCTGGGGGGGTTTGGAAGGCCATCCCAAGTAGGCATGCAGTTGTTATGTTGACCGGCAGGAGGCAGGGCAGGACAATGGTTAGAAATGTGGGCCCCGGGAGGCCAGTGGCCTGGGTGTGCGATCCTGGCATCGCCATCTAACAGCTGCGGGATTTTTGCACGAGACAGCCTCTCTCAGTTTCCGTTTCCCCTCCCGGAAACGAGCTAGCCATCCCTTCAAGCGCTGAGAGGCAGTCTAAGGCAGCGGTTCTCAAGGTGTGGCCCTGGACCAGCAGCATCCGCATCGCCTGTCAGGATCTTGGCAGAAATGCGGATTCTCAAGCCCGCCCCCCTCCCGCTAAGTCAGAAACTCTGGGGGCCGGGGCCTAGCAACCTCCTGAGACAAGCCCGGCAGGAGATTCCCACCTATGAGAGCCACTGGTCTGGTAAAGCCCATAGACAAGCCCATAGACCAGCCGTGGGCAAACTACGGCCCGCAGGCCAAATCCGGCCCGTTTAGCTGTTCTCTCCGGCCCTCGGAGCCGAAAGAGCGGAGGGTTCTCTTGCTCTCCCCTCCGCTCCTTCACCAGCAGCCCAAGAGGAGAGTGCCAGCATGGTCAGGTTGCTTTTGTTCCGGCCCTCCGGTCCAGTTTAAGAACTCATTGTGGCCCTCGAGTCAAAAAAAGTTTGCCCACCCCTGGCATAGACCATGGAGCCGGACTGCCGAGGTTTGAGTCTGGGCCTCACCACTTTCCAACCTCGTCATTGAGCCTGCGCCTCAGCTTCCTCCGTAACCTCCTTTCCCCCATTTCCCTTTCTGGGAACTGAACACTCATTCCCTGGAGCTCGGAGAGGCAGGTCCCGCAGGCCTCTGGAGCCTAATGCTTGGGTTGAGCCCTAACCTCCGGGCTCTGTGGCTTCCGGCAACTGCCCTGACCTCCATCTCATTTGTGAGATGGTGATGCCGAGGGTATCTCAGTGATTGGAAGGCTGAAATCAATGAAAGCATTTAGAATGCTGCTCGGCACAAATATTACTATTACTCAACAATACTCAAAAAGTAAGTGCTCTCAAAGTGTTCACTATCACTGTGATTATATAGTAACTAGAGGCCTGGTACATGGAAATTCACACACTGGGGAGTGGGGGGGTCCCTCAGCCTGGCCTGCCCCCTCTCACAGTCCGGGAGCCCTCAGGGGCAGGAGGCAACTCGGGGATCAGGGGAAGGTGACGCCCCCATCACACCTCTGCTGCTGCCACTGCTGGCAGCGCAAGCCTCAGCCTGCCCTGGTTACCTGAGCCTCGGGTGGCCCTGGGTGGCTGGGGGCTGAGGGGACCGGGGGACTCCGGAGGCAGGTGTGTGGAGCAGCCAGACCTGGCTGTGCCATGGACCTGCAACCCCAATAGGGCTGGGGGGACTGGGGGCCGCCATCTTGTGGCTGCGGGCACTGCCATCTTTGAGGGCATGGTAAGTCAATTAGCATATCTCCTCCTTATTGGCTGTGGGCACTGCCATGTTTGCGAGGGTGTGACGGTCAATTAGCATATCCCCTCTTTAGTAGGTGGGATTATATAGTAAAGACCACGCCCCCATCATGGTCTTCTCTAGCTACCCCCCTGAGCAAACACTCTGGCTCTCTCTCACCCCTCCTGGCCGTGGCACTTCCCGCCCTGAAGCATGTCACCTCTTTACTGGCTGGTTTGCTCACTGCCCGTTTGCCCTGCCGAAGAGGAAAGCCCCTCCGGGATTTGCTGCATTTCAGACACCTGGCCCTCTGGTGTCTGAAAGTGAGGGCTCAATGTGTCTGCAGGGTACAGTGTTTGAATCCTGGCTTTGCCTCTTTTTAAAAAAATATATTTTTATTGATTTCAGAGAGGAAGGGAGAGAGTGGAGAGAGAGAGAGGTAGAAACATCAACGATGAGAGAGAATCATTGATCGGCTGCCTCCGGGGATCGAGCCCACACCCAGGGCATGTGCCCTTGACTGCAATCGAACCCGGGACCCTTCAGTCCTCAGGCCTACGCTCCATCCACTGAGCCACACCAGCCAGGGCCTGGCTTTGCCTCTTAGCGGCTCTGAGTCCTTGGGCAAGTGACGTCCCTTGCATGTTAGCCCCAGTTTCCTCGTCTGCAAAATGGAGAGGATGCAGCCCGATGGAGCAGATAAAACTCGGTCACCTGTGCCCACAGCTTGGCAGGCAGCCGGCACGGGTCAGATCCCAGCTATCACCACTGCCTTCCTCGAGCTCCCAGCAGCCTTCGGATGTCACGTGACCCTGCCTCCGTCCTGGAACACAGGAGGCTCTCGGCTCCGTCACCCCGAAGAGGCGGCCTGGTGTCCTCCCCCCCGGGGCATCTCCTCTGCCCGCTCCCCCCTGCTCCGCGCCTCAGTGCCACAGAGCCCCGCCTCTCCTCCCTCCCTTCACCAGGCTCTGCCGAGGGAGTGCGGCCACAGCCTGCAGCGCCTCTAAGCCGATGGTTCCAGGCTCCAGGCCCACCCGCCCAACGGCCTCGGCACCCACGTGGCCCCCCGTTGAGACCGGTGGCCCAGAGCCCTGAGGTGGCCTCTCACTCTCCCCACCTGCCCCTCCCTGGTCAGCCCCACGTCCGTCGAGGGCTCTAGCGTCCACCCCGCAGCTCAGCCCTGGGCAGTCGGGGCTGGTTCTTGGTTTCCCTCCTTCTCCACCCTCTGCGTGCAACCCACCCCCACGCCTTAGAAGCGGCCTTCGTAACGAGTCCGGGATCTGACCGCTTCCCCGACCGACCCCCATGCCTACTGCCATCTCTCACCTGGTTCTACATCCAAATGCTCCCGTTCCCCGCGTGGGCACCGCCTGGGTGCCAGAGGGGGCATTTCCAAAACTCCTCTCAGATCACCCTGCCCCTGCTTAAAGGCCTGGCCCAGGTCCTGGCATCATGCTTTTCTTTTTCAATCCTCACCCGAGGATACTTTTCCATCGATTTTTTTTAGAGAGAGTGGAAGAGAGAGGGAAAGACAAGAGAGAGATACCGGGCTTGCTTGGGCCAGGGACAGGCCAGCAGCCAAGGCACGCACCCTCGACCGGAATCGAACCTGGGACGCTTGGTGCCGCAGCCCGGTGCTCTGTCCGCTGGGCCAAACTGGCTAGGGCGGTGGTGGGCAAACTCACGAGTCCACAGAGCCAACTAGCAGCGGGACAACGATCGAAATGTCTTTGGAGAGCCGAATTCTTTAAACGTAAACTTCTCGCCAAAACCGGTTTGGCTCAGTGGTAGAGCGTTGGTCTGCTGACTGAAGGGTCCTGGGTTCGATTCCAGCCAAGGGCATGTACCTTGGTTGCAGGCACATCCCTGGTGGGGGGTGTGCAGGAGGCAGCTGGTCGATGTTTCTTTCTCATGGACGTTTCTAGCTCTCTATCCCTCTCCCTTCCTCTCTGTGGAAAATCAATAAAATATATTAAAAACAAAAACAAAACCAAAAAACACGTAAACTTCTTCTAACGCCACTTCTTCAACATAGACTCGCCCAGGCCGTGGTGTTTTGCGGAAGAGCCGCACTCAAGGGGCCCAAGAGCCGCGTGTGGCTCGAGAGCCGAGGTTTGCCGACCACGGGGCTAGGGCATCATCTCACTTGAAGTAAAGTCTAAGCACCCATCTCCCCACAGACTCTGCCATGACCCATCTCCTACTACAAGGCCCTTAAAAAGCACCGCATTAAAAAAAAAAAAAGAAGAAGAAAGAAAGACAGAAAGAAAGAAAGAAAGAAAGGGGGGAAAAAAAAGAAAAAGCACTGCATAGCTCTCATCTTTTGAGAGGAAAACAACCCCAAGGAAAAAAACAAAAGCCTAGCAGAACCCAAAGAGAACAAGGCGATTGCTTTCCTAACCCTGAAATCATACATTCAGCATCTTAAATAGTATCAGAAGGCGATGCCCTGAATGAAAAAGCCACGTGAGCGCACCACTGAATCAGCTCACAGCGCCACTATAATTCTTCTCTACCACCATCCCTTTTCATGCTGTGGCTTTACGATTTCGTTTACATCAGCGGAGGTTTCGATCTGGTGTCGGCTGCTGTGATGCACAGAGAGGCTACGTGAAGCCCCGTCCGGTGAGGCTCAGCGGACAGGGCACGGGCTTGCGGACGGAAGGGGCCCGGGTGTGAGTCCGGTCAGGCACGGGCTGGGGTTGTGGGCACATCCCCAGGAGGGGGCCTGCGGGAGGCAGCCGGATCAACGGTTCTCTCTCAGCGTGGATGTTTCTCTCTCTTCTTTTCTGAAATCAATAAAAGATACATTTAAAAAAAAAATAAAGAGGCTACGCCAGGCCCGGCCAAACTACGGCCCGCGGGCAGGATCCGGCCCGTTCGGCTGTTCTATCCGGCCCGCGGAGCCGAGAGAGCGGAGGGTTCTCTTGCTCTCCCCTCCGCTCCTTCCCCAGCAGCCCAAGAGGAGAGTGCCAGCATGGCCAGGCTGCTTTTGTTCCGGCCCTCCGGTCCAGTGTAAGAGCCCACTGTGGCCCTGGAGTCAAAGAGTTTGCCCACCCCTGGGCTACACACACACACACAGAACATTTCCTGCAATAAGGCTGTGTGACCACTAGGGGGAGGGAGTGCCCGGATTCAGACAGGGCGCAGGGAAAAGGCCCCCCACAGCCCGTGGCTGTCACCATCATGGCAGGCCCAGGCCTCTGCCCTCCTGCCCTCAGGCAGGTCACGTGGCCCGCTCCGCCCCCCCCCAGTGTGAACAGAAGCCTCAGCGGCCCTTCCTGACGGAGACGGTCCTCTCGTGGGACATGGGATGGGTCCCCATCTTCCTGTTCTGGCGCCATCAGGGTGTTCCTATGATTCCGTGACACCTCTAGAGTCAGCGGGGAGTGTGCAGGAGGCAGCTGATGGGTGTTTCTCTCCCATCTGCCCCGCAGGCTCATGCCTGTGTTTCCTCCGGGCGTGAGAGGGAAAAAAAAAGCGCAGCCAGGGGCAGAGACAGGCTTCCTTCCCCTCTCTCCTTCTCTCCTTCCTTCCCGGCCTCCCTTCCTGGCCACCCCAGCCCCGAAGTGGGGGCAGAGCCTCAGAGCTTCCTCCGAGGTCCAGCGTTCTCGCTGTCCCTCCGGCCCACGGAGCGTGCTCCGGCCTCTGAGCCTGGGCCCGGGCTGGTCCCTCTGCCCGGAACTCGCTTCCCTCAGTATAACCCCCCCTTTCCCTCCCCTCCCCCCCCCACCCCTCTGCAATGCTGGATCTGGGTGCTATGGGTACAGGGGTGTTTTCAACTTTGTGAACACGCAACACACTGTGTGCTCACCATTCATGTGTTTCAGTTTTAAAAATGTGGGTGTGGCTGAAAGCGGTGTGGCTCAGTGGATAGAGCGTCGGCCTGCGGACTGGAGGGTCCCAGGTTCGATTCCGGTCAAGGGCACGTACCATGGTTGTGGGCACATCCCCAGGAGTGGGTGTGCAGGAGGCAGCTGGTCGATGATTCTCTCTCATCGATGTTTCTAACACTCTCTCTCCCCCACCCTCCCTCTTTGTAAAAAAATCAATAATATTTTAAAAAATGTGGGTGTGTGCGGAAACAGGTTTGGCTCAGTGGATAGAGCGTTGGCCTGCGGACTGGAGGGTCCCGGGTTCGATTCTGGTCAAGGGCATGTACCCTAGTTGCAGGCACATCCCCAGTAGGAGGTGTGCAACAGGCAGCTGATGGATGTTTCTCTCTCACTGATGTTTCTAACTCTCTCTCTCTCTCTCTCTCTCTTTTTCCTCTCTGTTAAAAAATCAATAAAATAAAATTTTAAAAAATCATAAAATATATTTTTTAAAAAAATGCAATTTAAAATCCAGTTCCTCGGTCCTACTGGCCACGCTCAAGGGCTCAATGGCTCACTGTGGCCGGGACTTCCCTGCAGGCAGCTCAGCCTCACACGCCGTTTCCCTCACGGCGGCGGGAGGTCGGACTGGGTGGGGCTGGCGCTGCACCAGAGGGCGTCTCTGCGGGCAGGGACCACCTGAGCCCCCAAAGCCCCCCTACGCAGTTAGGGGACGAATGGACGAAGGGATGCACGGAGCAGTGAATGGAGGAGTGGAGGGTGAATGAATGAACGACCCCCCCCCCACACACACACCCACCAGCCTCTCGGGAGACCCCACCTTGGCCTCGGGGTCCCGGCGGAAGAGCCCCTGGAGCACGCGCAGCGCGTCGAGGACGCTGTGGTCGCGGTCCTTGCAGTAGGAGAGCAGGCGGTGCACGTCGGCCAGCACCAGGAACTGCTTGGAGATCTTGTTGGTGGTGCGCACGGGCAGGACCGCGTTGGCCAGCAGGCGGCCCGGGCGGAAGTAGTAGGCGAACTCGATGGGGCAGGCCGGGTGCGAGTGCGTCAGCTGGCACTCGGTCACCACCAGCCGGTCCCGCAGCGGGCTCAGCTTGACGATGATGAAGGCGGGGCAGCCCGCCTCGTGGTGCCTGCGGGGAACCACACGGTCACCTGCGGGCTCGTCCCCACTGCCCCCTTCTGCCCTCTTCCTCCTTTCTATTATTATTATTATTTTAAAATATATTTTATTGGTTTTGTAAAGAGAGGAAAAGAGAGGGATAGAGAGTCAGAGACATCAATGAGAGGTGGATAGAGCGTCGGCCTGCTGACTGAAAGGTCCCGGGTTCGATTCCGGTCAAGGGCATGTACCTTGGTTGCGGGCACATCCCCAGTGGGGGGTTGTGCAGGAGGCAGATGATCGATGATTCTCTCTCACTGATGTTTCTAACTCTCTATCCCCCCCCTTTTCCTCTCTGTAAAAAAAATCAATAAAAAATATTTTAAAAAAAATGAAATGTGTGGAATCTTTTTAAAAAAAAAAAAGAAAAGAAAAAGAAACATCAATGAGAGAGAAATACCAATCAGCTGCCTCCTGCACACCCCCTAGTGGGAATGTGCCCGCAACCAAGGTACGTGCCCTTGACCGGAATCAAACCTGGGACCCTTGAGTCTGCAGGCCGACGCTCTATCCACTGAGCCACACTGGTTAGGGCTTATTATTATTTTTTAAATTAAAAATGGTTTCAACCATAGAATAGAGGGCCTTACGCATATGCCGGGTGCCTGACTTTGGGCAAATCACTTCTCCTATTTTCTTTCTTTTTTTTAAAAAAATATATTTTTATTGATTTTAGAGAGGAAGGAAGAGGGAGAGAGCTAGAAACAGCAATGATGAGAGAGAATCATTGACCGGCTGCCTCCTGCACGCCCCCTACTGGGGATCAAGCCGGCAACCCCAGGCATGTGCCCTTGGCTGGAATCGAACCTGGGACCCTTCCGTCCGCAGGCTGATGCTCTATCCACTGAGCCAAATTGGTTAGGACCACTTCTCCCATTTTTAAAAATTATTATTATTCTTTCAAGAAAAGGATCTTTAAGATTTAACTGATCTCCAGGAAAATGTTGCCATTGCTTCGGCTGTGACGCGGAGAGAGGTTTCCGGGAGTCAGATTTGTGATGTGGGCCCAGCTGACCATTTCTAGAGACAGAAAATTCTTCCAGTGAGTCGCCCGTGTGGTCTCGTTCACTTGCATATCCGCAGTCAAGCAGGTCACGAGTCACAGGGTGCATTTGCATGTGACGGGAACGGATGTCTAAGCTCCTCTCCTGAGAACTGGGCAGGCTCAGAGTCTTGGCTGGCCGGCCTCCCACTGCCGGAAAGACCTTGCTGGCTGACCCGCCCTTGGTAGATCTTTTCCTCCACTCTTCCTGCGGTTAGCAGTCTGTAAGTAAGTCCTGGACGTTTCTGACCATCTCTCCACACTTTAGCCCAGCCGTGGGCAAACTACAGCTGATCGATGATTCTCTCTCACTGATGTTCCTAACTCTCTATCCCTCTCTCTTCCTCTCTGTAAAAAATCAATAAAATATATTAAAAAAATAAAAATAAAATGTGTGGAATCTAAAAAAAAAAAGAAAAAGAAACATCAATGAGAGAGAAATACCAATCAGCTGCCTCCTGCACACCCCCTAGTGGGAATGTGCCCGCAACCAAGGTACATGCCCTTGACCAGAATCAAACCTGGGACCCTTGAGTCTGCAGGGCAACACTCTAACCACTGAACCACACTGGGCTTATTATTATTTTTTAAATTAAGAATCGTTTCAAACATAGAATAGAGGGCCTTAAGCATATGCCGAGGGCCTGACTTTGGGCAAATCACTTCTCCCATTTTCTTTCTTTCTTTCTTTCTTACTTTTTTTTTTTAAACATATATTTTATTGATTTTAGAGAGGAAGGGAGAGGGAGAGAGAGCTAGAAACATAATGATGAGAAAGAATTCATTGATCGGCTGCCTCCTGCAAGCCCCCTACTGGGGATCAGCTGATCACAGTTTTCTTTTTAAAAAGAAAAAAAAGAAAATTGGGGCCAATTGAGATACCCTTTGCCATCTGGGCGCGTTTCTTTTTTAAATATATTTGATTGAGCCGAAACCGGTGTGGCTCAGTGATGGAGCATCGGTCTGCGGACTGAGGGGTCCCGGGTTCGATTCCGGTCAAGGGCATGTGCATTGGTTGTGGGCACATCCCTGGTGGGGGGTGTGCAGGGGGCGGCTGGTTGATGTTTCTCTCTCATCGACGTTTCTAGCTCTTTATCCCTCTCTCTTCCTCTCTGAAAAATATCAATAAAATATATTTAAATATATATATATATTTGATTGACTTTTTTAAATGTAGAATTTTTCTTTCTTTTAAAAAATATATATATTTTATTGATATTTTACAGTGAGGAAGGGAGAGAGATAGAGAGCTAGAAACGTCGATGAGAGAGAAACATCGACCAGCTGCCTGTTGCACACCCCCCACCGGGGATGTGCCCGCAACCAATGTACATGCCCTTGACCGGAATCGAACCAAGGACCTTTCAGTCCGCAGACCGATGCTCTACCACTGAGCCAAACCGGTTTTGGCTTGATTTGATTTTTTTTACAGAGAGGTTGAGAGAGCGATAGAGAGCCAGAAACATCAATGAGACAGAAACACTGATGAGCTGCCTCCTGCACACCCTCCACTGGGGATGCGTCCGCAACCAAGGTACTACATGTCCCCGACCGGACTCGAACCCGGGACCCTTCAGTCCGCAGTCTGATGCTCTATCCACTGAGCCACACCGGCTAGGGCTGGGCGTGTTACTTAGCTCTCTTGGATTTCTCACTGGTCCTGCCGTAGCCTGAGAGTTGGAGGGAGTTACAAGTGGGCTTGTCCATACAGAGCCCATCTTCCCGCTCAGTCTGAAGTTCCAGACGCCAGGGAATTTGTCTGTCTTCCTCAGACAGCTCCTCTCCCTTCTTGCAGCGAGACAGCCCAGCCCCGGCCCGGGGCCGGCTCTGTAGTTGCCGAGTGCACGGCTGTTTCTCTCTGTCCGGTGCTTTCTCTGCGGCTCTGTCTCCGATCTCCTTGTAGGAGCACAAAACCTGGCCTCCACCTGTTCTTCTGGCTCCGTCTGGTGTCTCTGGCTCCAAGCCCCCACGTTTCTGGAATTTGTTGAGTCTTTTTTTCTTCTTCTGTCTCTCGGGTGTCTATCATAAAGTCTGTAAGTAGAGCCCGTCCTGTCTCTCACTGTGCGTGACTTTGTCCCTCCAGCTCTCTCTCTCTCAGTAAGCTTCCCTTCTTTTTTTAAAAAAATGTATTTTTATTGATTTAAAAAATATATATTTTATTGGTATTTTACAGAGAGGAAGGGAGAGAGCGAGAGCGAGCTAGACACGTCGATGAGAAACATCGACCAGCTGCCTCCTGCACACCCCCTACCGGGGACGTGCCCGCAACCAAGGTACATGCCCTTGACCGGAATCGAATCAGGGACCCTTCAGTCCGCAGACCGACGCTCTTCCGCTGAGCCAAACCGGTTTCGGCTTTATTGATTTTTAAAAAATGTATATATTTTATTGATTTTTTTACAGAAAGGAAGAGAGTGGGACAGAGAGTTAGAAACATCGATCAGCCGAGGTCAGTTTGGCTCAATGGTAGAGCGTCGGTCTGCGGACTGAAGGGTCCCGGGTTCGATTCCGGCCAAGGGCATGTACATTGGTTGCGGGCACATCCCCGGTGGGGGGTGTGCAGGAGGCAGCTGGTCGATGTTTCTCTCTCACTGACGGTTCTGGCTTTCTATCTCTCCCTTCCTCTTTGTAAAATATCAATAAAATATATTAAAAAAAAAAAAAAGAAACATCGATCAGCTGCCTCCTGTGCACCCCCTACTGGGGAGGTGCCCGCAACCAAGGTACATGCCCTTCACCGGAACCCAGGACCTTTCAGTCCACAGGCTGGACTCTCTATCCACTGAGCCACACCGGTTTCGGCTTAGCTTCCCTTCTTGACCCTCTCAGCCTCTCTTACAAGGTACACTTAGCCATTTCACTTGGCATCTCTCTCTCTTTTTTCTCAACCTCTGGGTGTGGGGCTCTGTGCCCCCCCCTTTCCCCCGCTTCCCTCACCCCTCCGGCGTGCAGCCGGGTGGTGGCCGAGCTCACTTACCCCATGGCGGGCCGGCTGGGAGCGCGCACGTCCTTGCACACCAGCCGCACGTAGCTGTACTTGAGCACGTCGATGAGCGCGTACAGCGGGGGCAGCCGGGCCCAGTGGCAGCGGGTCAGGTGCATGGAGCTCTGGATGAAGAAGAGCGCCAGCCGCTGCTGGCACCAGGCATCGAAGAAGCGGCTGAACTCGGCCCAGGAGAAGAAGGCCCGCTCCAGCAGCTCCCGCTCCTCCTGCGCCTGCTGCTGCCCCACCGCCGTGCCCCGCGGGGGCTCCATCCTGGGGCGCCTACGTCAAAGGTGGGGTGGGGGGGTGGGGAGACAGGCGCCTAAGACCGCAGACCCATCCCCACCTGGGCATCCCGCCACCTCCCTCGGCTGCAGACCCGCCTCTTGGCTGCTGGTGCCTCTACGCAGGCGGGGGTCCCCCGTGGGGTGCAGCCTCCTCTGCATCTCTAGAAACAAACCTCCGCCCCATCCCCGGCCTTCTCCCACCTCCTGCATTATCCACGGCCGGCCGGCCGGAGCCTGTCATCCCGGCCCCTAACGCCAGCTCTGGTTCCTTCCCTCTTCCATAGACGTGACCCCCTCGGTACAGTGGGGGGTCCCTCTCCCAAAATGTGACCCGTAAGCTCCGTCGTGGAGACTTCCTCAACTAGGCTCCCAACTTCCAGCGAATCCGCCCCCACCCCCCGCCTCCAGATGTGTCTCCCACGTGTGGAAGTGACCTCTCTCGTGCCCCCCATGCATAAGGAACTCGCCCCTCCGCGGCGTGTCCACACTTGGCTGTGCCCGCCGTGCCACACCCCCTCAAAGAGGCTCCATCTCCAGATGTGCTCCCACATCCCGCCGGGGAGGAGGGGACCCCCCCACCCCCCAGTCACAGTCTTCATGCACCTGCGGCTGTGCACCCTTCCCCAGGGGCAGCTCCCACGAGTCGCCCCACCCAGCGGGGGCCCCCCGCTTCCTAGAAACACTTCCATAGCTGGACGTCCTCCCCACGGGCAGCGGGTTCTCATGCCTCCCGGGCGGGTACCCCGGTCGCTTGTGGCCAGTTCTCAGAAGTGTCACTGAGAACTCTGCATCTCTTTCCTGCTCGGTGGCGCTCCCCTCCGACCCCCCTGTCCCCCTATGGGGCCCCCTCCTTTCATCTACAGGGATCATCCTCCTCCGGGGGTGCGTGATGGTCCGGGGCATGGCCCCTGGTCCCCATCGCTCAGATGCTCCGGCGTCCGGCGGCGCGACCCCCACCCCCGCAACTCTCCCTCCCCGCCCGCCCGCCCAGCCCCTCCCGGCTCCGCCCGCCGCGGCCCCGACGACGCTCCCGCCGTCCCACCCAGCGGTGCCTCCTCCCTCCCCCAGATGTGCACCCTTCCCGCCCCTCCTCCCCACTCACCTACCCGCCCCGGCGCGGCGGCGTCCACCTCCCACAATGCCCCGCGCCACGGCCCTTGCTCCCGGGATGCCCCGCGCGGCCTCCGGCCTCTCTTCCCGCCGTGCCCCGCGCAACGGGCTTTTTTTCCCCCCAAGTCTCCCTCTTTTCCCCTTCAGTCCCTTCCGGGGGCCCGCCGGCGGGACCCCCGCTGGTCCGGGCCGAGGCAAGGAAGGCGCGGGCCTTCTCCCAGCGTGCTCTGCGGGAGGGCTCGGCCCCTCGTCACCCCTCCCCTCACAGCCTCCCGCCCCTGGAAAGACTACAACTCCCAGCATCCCCCGGGCGGCGGCGGCGCGCGCGGACGTCGCCCTGGCCCCGCCTCCCAGCCCATCCCGGCCCCACCCCCCGGACGCCCAGGTCTGCGCGCGAATTCCGTGGCGCGAATTTGGGAGCGCAGTCGAGCGTCCGGGGCTTCCCGGTGAGACGCCCGGGGCTGCGGCGCGCGGGGCCGGCGCGAGGCGCGTGGGGAGGCCCGCGGGGGCTGAGGCTGAGGGGCGGCCGGGGCTCGCGGCTCTGCGGGGACCGCCGGCCTCGGCGGCCGGCGGCCGGGGGCGCGGTGGGGAGGGGAGGGCGCCGGGGGGCGAGGGCCCGGTGGGAGGCGGGCGCGCGGCTGGAGCCCGTGGGACGGAGAGGGTTTCCTGCGGGGTTTGCAGGGCCCGGGCCGCCTGGGTGGGGGCGCAGTCCGGAAATGGCTAAGTGGGCCGGGGCACCGAACCCTGGAGGGGCCGGAGGGGTGCGGGGTCCCCCCGAGGGGCGAAGCCCCCTGGGGCGAAAGGGAAAAAAGTCGGAGGCGGGGCCGGCTTTAAAGGGGCGGGCCGCGGAGAGGCCCGTGGTCGGCAAACCGCGGCTCGCGAGCCACAGGCGGCTCTTGGGCCCCTTGGCGTGTGGTTCTTCCACAGAAATACCACCACGTTTTTAGCAAAGGCCAGCTTAGCAGTACCCTAATTAAGTTAATGACAGTGTACCTACCTATATAGTTTTAAGTTAAAAAAAAAACACATTTTATTGATTTTTTTTTTACAGAGAGGAAGGGAGAGGGATAGAGAGTTGGAAACATCGATGAGAGAGAAGCATCGACCAGCTGCCTCCTGCACACCCCCTACCAGGGATGTGCCCGCAACCAAGGTACATGCCCTTGACCGGAATCGAAACCGGGACCCTTCAGTCCACAGGCCGGCGCTTTATCCACTGAGCCAAATCGGTTTGGCTTAAGTTTTTTTTTTTAAATATATAGTTTTAAGTTTAAAAAATTTGGCTCTCAAAAGAAATTTCAGTCGTTGTGCTGTTGATATTTGACTCTGTGGACTCACGAGTTTGCCGACCGCTGGTCTAGGCCGAGGCCTTAGGGAAGGCCTGGAACCTCCTGGATTAGGGCGTGGGGCTGGCCTCGGTTACCTGTGAGGGCGCGGGGCCAAGGGGAGGGCTTTGGAGGCTGGGCCGGGAGGAGGAGGCCTCCCTCTGGGGAGGGGTGGGGCCGTAAGTGAACGGGGTACACGCCTGGGAGGAAGCGGGGGGGGGGGGGGGGGGGGAGGGGGGCGCTGGGTGAGGCGACTCCTGGGAGCTGCCCCTGGGGAGGGGTGCACAGTTGCAAGTGCATGAAGACTGTGACTGGCAAATCGTTCTGGTCTGAAAAAAGGGGAGTTTCTTCTCGAGGGGGAAATGCATGTTTCTGATTTTGTGGATTTTTTTTTTCTTTCTGCAAGGAGGAGGTTTATGGCCCTAACAGGTTTGGCTCAGTGGCTAGAGCCTTGGCCTGTGGACTGAAGGGTCCCAGGTTCTAGTCCCATTGAGGGCACGTGTCTGGGTTGGGGGATGGATCCCCAGTTTGGGGGGGGGGGGCTGTGTGTGCAGGAGGCAGCTGATCAATGATTCTCATTGATGTTCCTCTCTCTCCCTCTCCCTTTCTGAAATCAATAAAAATATGTTTTTAAAAAAGGGAGGTTTGCCGAAACTGGTTTGGCTCAGTGGTAGAGCGTCGGTCTGCGGACTGAAAGGTCCCGGGTTCGATTCCGGTCAAGGGCATGTACCTTGGTTGCGGGCACATCCCCGGTAGGGGGTGTGCAGGAGGCGGCTGGTCGATGTTTCTCTCTCATTGACATTTCTAGCTCTCTATATCTCTCCCTTCCTCTCTGTAAAATATCAATAATATATATATATATATATATATATATATATATATATTTAAAGAAAGAAATGCAAGGACCTTCTTTCTTAAAAAAAAAAAGGGAGGTTTGTGAGTTTTTTTTTATTTTTATAAAATATATTTTATTGATATTTTACAGACAGGAAGGGAGAGAGATAGAGAGCTAGAAATGTCAATGAGAGAGAAACATCGACCAGCCGCCTCCTGCACACCCCCCACCGGGGATGCGCCTGCAACCAAGGTACATGCCCTTGACCGGAATCGAACCCGGGACCTTTCAGTCCGCAGACTGACGCTCTACCACTGAGCCAAACCGGTTTCAGCTGTGAGTTTTTTTAAATCTGCACAAGCAGTCTTCTCACCAAGTGTTTGGATTTCTGTTCCAGAACAGCAGCCAGGAGACGAGGAGGAGGAGGAGCGGGGAGGGACACGTTTGCCGCCATCATGCAGCGAAGTATCATGTAAGGAACCTCGTCCCCTTCTCGTCTTAGACTCTCCCAGTCGCCGCCTTTTCTTAGAAAAACTCCGAGGGGCATTTTCCAGAAGTTGAACAGGATGGAAAACGGGGGGTGGGCCCTGGAAAAGGGGGAGTGAGTTAACTAAAGCATGTCAGGTGCAGGGTTCAGAAAGCCTCACCCAGTGGCAGTGTTTGAGGTTGTCACAGCTGGGTGGGAGGGGGCAAAGGCCAGGCCCGCTGCTAAATATCCTCGATGCAGCAGGGAATGGTCTGGCCCAGCCGGGGGCAAACTACGGCCCGAGGGCCGGATCCGTCCCGTTCGGCTGTTCTATCCGGCCCGCGGAGCCCAAAGAGGGGAGGGCTCTCTTGCTCTCCCCTCCGCTCCTTCACCAGCAGCCCAAGAGGAGAGTGCCAGCGTGGTCAGGTTGCTTTTGTTCCGGCCCTCCGGTCCAGTGTAAGAACCCATCATGGCCCTTGAGTCAAAAAGTTTGCCCGCCCCTGGTCTGGCCTGTTCTGCAGGCATGCCGAGGTTGAGAAGCCCTGTACTGAGGCAGGGCTCGGGAGTTAATAGTTGGATCTAGGTGCCAAAGCTTTGCCCCTGGGAATGGTCTCTCGCCACGCTTCAGCTCTGCTTGCCTTCAGAGCGTGGTGCTGGCAGGTTCTGGTCCTTGGACTCTGGCGCCAGAGAGCCAGCAGTCCCCTGGGAAGAGCTGCCTCCCCCAGCTGTGCCAGCCACCTCCAGGCCGTGTTTCATTGGCCCAGCTTGGGCCCCATGCAGGGCTCTGGTTGACGAGGCCTGGAGCCCGTGCCCACCCCGGTCATGGGTGAACCGACAGGCCCGTGCAAATCTCAGGTCCGGAGAGAGTTTGGGGAAGAGTCCTCCCAGGAGGAAAGTGGGGGGCTGTTATCTGGGGGAGGGAGACAGACCCAGACCTGGACACGCACCACGCAGCCCTGGGGCATGGTGGCTCACGCAGACCCAGGCTGCAGTTTCCTCAGGCGCTGAGAGACCTGGGGCTGCTCTGTCCTTAGCTTATACCACGTGCTCAGTGAATACACGGTGAGTGAAGATGGGGATGTGGCATGTCTCTCAGGTTGAGGGAGGGCAGGAAAAAAAGCAGAGCGTGGCCTCCTCCTCTGGGCTTCAGTGTCCTTACCAAGGGGGCTGTTTGAAATGTCCTGTCACGCGGTAGGTAGGATGGGAACTGGCGCCAGAAGCTGAAGAGGACGTCATGGGTCGGAGGGGTTGTGGGTGCTGTGTTCATTCCCTTTCTCGCCCCTCCTGTGCTCCTGCAGGTCATTCTTCCACCCCAAGAAAGAGGGCAAGGCAAAGACGCCGGAGGAGACACCCGGCGGCATCCGGGAGACCGAGTCCCCTCCGAAGCACGTAACGGGTCTGGGGTCCGGGCGCGGTGACGCTGCTCCTTTGTCAGGCGGGACTCCCGGCTGCGGTGTTAGAAACTCGGCTCAGGCTTCCTCAGGAGGCCGGAGGGAATTTTTGACTTCAGTAACTGGAAGTCCAAGGGGATGTCTGGCTTCAGGCACAGCTGGATCCAGGGCCTCAGAGGTCCGAAAGGTTGGCGACCGCTGCTCTAGAGCAGACTTTCTAAGAGGCCGAGAAGCTGGCCGCTGGCCTCGTGTTGATGCCAGCTTATCAAACTCAGTGATTTGCACCTTTTTCATTCCATGGTACACATACACTCATTACTACAATTCTGCCACACACCAGAAAGGATATTTTTTTTTGCTGAATTTAAAATTTTAATTTATTCACAATTGATGGCTATTGTGCTTTTTTTGAGAATTTAAGGGAAAAGAGGTCAGCGCCCCTGACTAGTCAGGTGCTGCATGTCTTAAAAATTCTAGCAGCACATCCGTGTGCCTTTTGTGGCACCCTGGCTGGTAATTGCTGATCTAAGAAGAGATCATCTACTCCAGCATCTACTTTACAAGTTCATGGGAAGGCCCTGCTCGGGTCACATGATCACCCCTGGACCAATCAGCTCGCCCAAACATGGGCTCAATCTAGATTTCTTTCACATCCCCAGTTTGGGACCCTGGGCAAGTAACCTTACTTCATGTGTCCCCGTTCCTGATATATGTGATAGGGTATCTTAATCTCTGTTAGGCTTTCTTTGTGGGTTCAATGACTTAATGGATGTACAGTGTAGAGAATAGTACCCAGCTCACGCATTTACAGGCTCAGTAAGTGGCAATAATCAAGTCCTATTCCTTTTCAACACTCTTTGATTTTCAGATCTGCCCCTGTTATGTATACATAGCTATATATCCTATTCTAGAGGCCCGGTGCACAGATTTGTGCACATTGAAAGGAAATTAATTAGAAATTAATTATTTTAGAGGCCGGGGAGGGACCACTGGAGATCGGCCAGCTGGGGAGGAACCGTGTCTGGCCAGTCTCACCCAGTCCTGATCTGCGGACTTCAGCAGCAAGCTAACCTACTGGTCATAGTGTCTGCCCCCTGGTGGTCAGCGCACGTCATAGCAACTGGTCAGACACAGAATATTAGGCTTTTATTATGGGGGTAATAAAATTATCCTAGGATAATAAAAGCCTAAGATGCGAAGTGTCTGGTCTGGTCGGCCATTCAACCAATCAAAGTGTAATATGCAAATGATTGCTAAGGCTGCTCAACCGCTTGCTATGTTGTGCACTGACCACCAGGGGGCAGAGAGTAGACTGGTCTAGCATGGATACCCTAATGTGGTATTATACAAGGTGATTGTTAATATGTCAACTCAGAGAAGTAAACATTTGAAGTCTTTCTAACCACTTTCCAGAGGAACTACTTTTACAAGTTTGAGGTATATCCTTTTTTCTGTGCCTACCTACCAGAGTTATTGATACATAACAGGTGCTCACTAAATATTTGTTGAGTGTTTCCCATACTTACATATTGCACATATTGCCCAGTAGGACTGTCATTTCTATCGCTAATCTAGCCCACGTAGCTGGCACATGTCTAATACATACCAGATGCTCAGTAATAGACAGCTTTATTTTTATTTTTATTTTAAAAAATATATTTTATTGATATTTTACAGAGAGGAAGGGAGGGAGAGATAGAGAGAGCTAGAAACGTCGATGAGAGAGAAACATCGACCAGCCACCTCCTGCACACCCCCTACCAGGGATGTGCCAGCAACCAATGTACATGCCCTTGACCGGAATCGAACCCGGGACCTTTCAGTCCACAGACCGACGCTCTACCACTGAGCCAAACCGGTTTTGGCATAGACAGCTTTATTTTTAAATAGCAAAAGCTAGATTAATACATATGCAAGTTGAAGGTACATATTGGCAAACACTCAGATATTTTTTACACTCATGGACTCATACTGTACATCTTCATCTTTTCAATAAATATCTATTGAGTGACTTCTGCATGTCAGTGAACAAAATCAACAGCAGCTCCTCTGGTGGTGTTGATCACCTGCTTTTTTTCCTCAGGAGAATGTCTTTTAAAGCCCTTCCCTGATGCTTTGTATGATCCCACTTTATTCTTTTTGAGGATCCATAGAATGAGTGTGCCATCACTGACCAACTAGGGACATGTCTCCATTCATCAGCCAGACCATGAGCTCTGGGGATGCAGGCACCTGGAGGAGTCAGCCTTGTTCTCGTGCCGTAAACGACCTCCGCACGGCTCTGTGTTTGGTGGTCTGTGACCGTGTTCTTCACCGGACCCGGAGCTCCTCAGAGCCGGTGTTGGGGGTGTCCTGGGGCTGCATAGGGCTGGCAGGCAGCTCTGTGCTAGCAGGTTGTCTTGAGACCGAGGTTCCCTTCTTACCCCTCAACCCCCAGCCCAGCCATGCCCTCATGAGCATTGTCAAAGCAGGCCAGCAAGTTCAAGTTCCAGGGCTAAGACAACACGAGGGCAAGTTGCTTGTCAGTCATGGCCACTTACATTCTATTGGTCAGAGCTTACTACGTGACCATGCGTAGCAGCAGGGGAGGCTGGGAAGTGTAGTCCCTAGTCGAGTGGCTATGTGCCTACCTACAACTCAGGGGCTTGTGCGACTAAAAGAAAGGGTTTTCAGATGGATGTGTGAGGCCAGTCTCTGCCCTAAATAGGGACTCCGCTTGCTCTCAGCATCACCCATCACACAGTGGGCACATCGGAGGCCTCCAGAGGTTCATCACGGATAGATGGGTAGTTCAGAGTATATGCTTAGGCTTGGCTGGGTGGCTCAGTGGGTTAGAGCGTCATTCCAATACACCAGGGTTGCTGGTTTGATCCCTGGTCAGGGCACATGCCAGAAGCAACCAATGAATGCATAAGAAGTAAGCGGAACAACAAGTTGATGCTTCTCTCCCCCCTTCCGCTCTCTCTAAAATCAGCAATAATTTTTTTTTTTTTTAAAGTTTCAGTACACCAATTTTATTTTTATTTTTTTATTTTTATTGATATTTCACAGAGAGGAAGGGAGAGAGATAGAGAGCTAGAAACGTCAATGAGAGAGAAACATTGACCAGTCGCCTCTTGCACACCCCCTACCGGGGATGTGGCCTGCAACCAATGTACATGCCCTTGACCGGAATCGAACCTGGGACCTTTCAGTCCGCAGACCGACGCTCTACCACTGAGCCAAACCGGTTTCAGCAAAAATCAGCAATAATTTAAAAAGAGTGTATGCTTAGGAGGCCCCTAGGAAATGTTCATTGATGGTTGAAAGGAGAGGAAACAGACATGGTGAGGCAGCTGGCGTGTCTGGCCCACTCTGCCAGCCAGAACACCCCCATTTCCCCACCCAGGGTGGCGCTGAAGGAGCGGAACAGAGCGGTGCCTGAGAGCGACTCTCCGGTGAAGAGGGCGGGGAGGAAGACCGCCCGGGTCCTGTGCAGCGAAGGGGAGGAGGAGGAGGAGGAGGAGGAAGCCGTCCCGTCCCCCAAAGGCCAGGTGGGTGCCGCCAGCCTGCCCCCTTTCACGGGAGAAACCCCAATTCCCATTAGCCTTTGGGGGGGTGCAGCAGCCGCTCAGGAGGGCCCTAGAGACGGGCCCCAGGAGGGGAAGGGCTTCGTGGTTGTGTCCCGGAGCAGTCGGGCTGGTCCCCGTGGTCCTAAGTCGGCCTCAGTCGCGGGACCTGGGGCAGGCCCCCTGACCTTGGTGTGCCTCACCTGTGACACGCAGGTCACGGGGCACCTGCCTCTCGGGGTGGCTGTGAAGATGGTGGGCGTCAGGTCACTTGTACGGACCTGAGAAGAATGCCTAGAAAATGTTCACTGATGGTTGACAGGAAAGGAAGGGCCCAAAGCGATGGAGTCTCTCCTGTTATCACAGCTTGCCATCTACTCTGCACTTTGGCTCATTTCCTTCCCGTTTAAAAGTAATTCAGTGCCTGCCCTGGCCAGTGGCTCAGTGGTTAGAGCATCAGCCCGGGCACTGAAGGGTCGCAGGTTCAATTCCTGGTCGAGGGCATGTGCCTGGGTTGCAGGTGAGATCTGCCCTGGTCAGGCATGTGCAGGAGGCAGTCAATTGATGTGTCTCTTTCACATCCAGGTTTCTCTCTTTTTCTCTCTTTTTCCCCCCTCCCTCTCTTTATGCCACTCTAAAAATCAATGGAAAAACATCCTTGGATGAGGATTAACAACAACAGCAGAATCACATAAATGTATCATGTCGCCGTTCTGGAGGTCAGGGGCCTGACAAGGGCCTCATGGGGCTAACGTCAGGGTGTCGGCAGGGCTGTGTTTCTGGGATTCGAGGAGAGACTCATCTCCCTGCCTTTTCCAGCTTCTAAAGGCCACCTCTTCTCCGTTTGCAGTTCTGCCTTTCCTCTAATCACGTCTCTCTCCTGCCTCCTCTTGCACTTTTTGGCGCTATTGATTGCATTGGGCCCAGTGGATGATCCAGGATCATCTTCTCTAAGGGCAGCTGGTTAGCAACCTTAATTGCCCCTGCAGCCTGAGTTGCCCTCTGCGGTGTCTCCAAACACTCGCAGATCCCGGGGATTAGGACCGGGACCTCCTTAGGAGCTTGGACTTGGCCCCGAGGCTGCTGGCAGCTGCGGAAGGGTTTGAGCAGGAGCGGGTCGGGGGGCCTGTTTGGAGTGTGGAGCTGATGTTCAGACTTTGTGGTGGAGATGCCGGCTGTGGGTGCCGGGGGCCTGGGGCTCAGATCTGTGAGGAAGGGGCACTGGGCAGAGGCTGCCGGTCTCTGGGCACCATGCAGCAGGCCCCGCAAGTGTTGGAATAACTGGGGGTTGGGTGCAGCTCACACAGCTCCCCAGCGCCTTGTGTGACACACCTGACCCGGCAGGACAGGGGTGGCCGAGTCCCGGCTTCACGGGGAGAGTGGATGGAGCTGAGGGGCAATCGGTTAACGCCCAGGCCCGTATGAAGATGAGTTAGCAGTTGAAACAAGACACAAATAACAGTGGCTTAGGCAAGGTCGGGATCTTTCTCTCTAAAGAGCACAGAAGTCCCGGATTGGAGTGGGAGTCTGAGTCAGAGGAGCTTTTGCCCAAGGGAATGTCCACGTTGGGAAGGAGAGGGCTCTCCCCTTTCCACTGAGTGAATGCTGTTGGCACCGAGGGAAGCCTGCATTACTTCCCCTTACCTTGCCTTGTGCAGAACTGGGGCCTGGCCACGCTAGCTGCAAGGGAGGCTGGGAAGTGTAGTCTTTAGTTGGGCCACCACTTGCCTGCCTAAAAATCAAAGATTCTGTCACTTTATTTATTTATTTTTTATTTATTAAAAAATATTTTATTGATTTTTACAGAGGAAGGGAGAGAGAGAGAGAAAGAGAGAGAGAGCTAGAAACGTCGATGAGAGAGAAACATCGACCAGCTGCCTCTTGCACACCCCCTACTGGGGATGTGCCCGCAACCAAGGTACATGCCCTTGACCAGAATCGAACCTGGGACCTTTCAGTCCGCAGACCGAAGCTCTACCACTAAGCCAAACCGGTTTCGGCAGATTCTGTCATTTGAGAAAAAAAGTTGTTACTGGTGTCCAGGAGAATCTGGGACCATGAACTACACGGGAGGGTGGAGTGATGGCCCCCATGAGAGGGGCGGAGGCCTGAGCTGGGGCTGGGACTTTTGTGCTCTTTAGAGAGAGAAGATCCCTACCTTGCTTAAGCCACTGTTGTTTGTGTCTTGTTTCAGCTACTAACTCACCTCCATTGGCGCGGGGAGGAGGAGAGACACAGAGGAAAGGTCTAGCATCCCTCTCTGCGCTCACCTGCTTGGGAAATGAGATAGCTGGCTGGTTCCCCCGCCTAACTGCTCTTTCTTCTTCCAGAAGCCTGCCCCCAGCTCTCCACAGGTCTCCCCTCCGAGTCCTGCCACGTCCCCCGAGAGCAGCCCTTCCCTCTCCAGCCCTTCCCTCGCCAGCACCTCTCCCGCAGCCACCATCTCCCCGTCGGGGATCCCGAAGCGGATCACAGGTAAGGACCCATGCCCTGCCCTTTCAGTTTCTCGTCGTTGTCCCCGCTTGGATTTCCGCACCAGGCAGCCGTCCTCATGACAGCTCTGAGCTCGGCCTTGTGGTTGAGAGCACAGCTCCACCATCCGCCGGCTGGATGACTGGGCAGATGACTTCGTGCACCTGTTTTTATCCCTCTTTCAGTGTAGATACTAGAAGATCTAAGATGATGAGTGTGGTTGACATGTATTGCTATTGACGGTGTGGTATCTTCCTATACAATAAGAGAGGAATATGCTAATTATATGCTAATTACATGTTATGCTGTGAGGCTTCACGACCAACCACAGAACGACCGGATCATGGCTCTGCAGGAGGGTGGGGCAGCGAACTACAAGTGGACAGCAGAGAGCCACAGGAGGGTGGCCCGGATTTGTGCGCAGGGCTCCTAGTAAGAAATAATAGTGCTGACGAGGGCTGTGGGAGCGCAGGACGGGGCAGCCCGGAGGAGCGACCCGGAAGATGGGGTCGGGTTCGCTGTGTGGGGAAAGGGCGATGGGAAGAGTCGCAGCCGAGAACAGCGTGTGCGGAGGCCAAGAGGTGGACCAGCATGGTTGTTGGGGGAGTTTATACCCTTCCGTGTTTCTGGAGAATCCAGTGCAGTTGGGAGAGCAGAGAATCTGAGGACGATGGGGAGAGATTAGCTGAGGAGGAGAGTGGGGACTGGCTCCTGGAGGGCCCTGCATGTGAGCGAGGGAGCCCGGGCCGTGGCCTGTGGTACTGGGGAGCCATTGGGAGAAGAAAGGGGAGGGGGGAGGGGGAGAGGGAGCGCGGGCTGTGAGCTGGAAGTGCGGTCAGACGTGCGGGAGAGGTGTTCCTAATAAAGTAACTGAGTGGCTCGGGGCTGACACTAATTGGCTTGGGGTGTATCGGATTCATGTTAGAGGAAGTGACATCTGAGCTTTGTCCCAAAGGGCTGGCTGCTACCGTGTTTCCCCGAAAATAAAACATCCTCCGAAAATAAGACCTACTTACAGGTTTCCTTCTGAGTGAAATATAAGGCACCCCCCCCCCCCCGAAAATGAGGCCCCCAGTCTCTGTCTCAGAATGAATATTAATTTACCGTAAACTGGTCGCTAGGGCCGCCCCGACTGGTGTCTAGCAATCAGTGACGTTATGTGGAGTCTTGATGTCACTGCTGTGTGGAGGCGGAGCGGAGGTCAGAGTGAGTGGTGAGCGTGGGGCGGGGAGAGGAGGAGACTGTCACAGATGCGTGTAGAAGAACAGGAGGATTAGAGCATATGGGACACGGCAAAGGTGGTGAGTGCTGTCTGTCTCTGGTGACACTACCTGATGCTCGCGGCCGCCTTCATGATGACTGAAGGTTCTCAGTCAGTGGCAGACCCTGCTCCAGCCCAGATCCAGGCCCCAGCAAGCCCAGTGACAGTCCCTAGGCAGGCCCCAGGGGGTAAATGTCTGATAAAGGGGTAGGGGGGATGTCTGGTGAAGGTGTTCAGTGGCACAGGGGTGGGGGGAGGGGGGTCACTTAAAATGACACAGGAGGATCAGAGGGGACAATAAAATGACAGGAGGATCAGAGGGGACAATCAAAATGACGCAGGAGGATCAAAGGGGTTACTAAAATGGTAATCCCCCCTCTGATCCCTCTGTGTCATTTTAAGTGATCCCCCGCCCCCCACCTTGGTACCCCAATTCCTTTTTTTTACCCCTAGAAATAAGGGCAAAAAGAAAAAGCTACTCTGTGGAGTACAAGAAAGGAATGGTGGAAGACTCTTGGGGCCAAAATCCTGCTTTCTGCAAAGAGAAGATATTGAGTATCCGATTGGTCCAAAAATGGCGAGCAGAGTATGGTAACCTCATTGAACAAGTGGACAAAGGAAATGCTAAAAAGCGCAAGTGTGGATCAGGTCGGCAACCATTATTTTCTGAGCTGGAAGACCTGATCTGTGAATGGGTTGTTGACAGGAGAGCAAAGGCTTTGGTTGTGAATAGGGCTCAGATTTAAGAATTTGCCCTTGCAATGGCACCACAGTTTGACATAGCCCCCGAAGACTTCAAAGCATCACAACACTGGCTGATAATTTCCTTCAGCGTGAACTGTCTTTAAGAAGATCTACAACATTGTTTAGGTTAGAAGATACTCAAGTTATTAAGCGAGCACTTGCATTCAAGTCCTTTATTAATGATGCTGACCTCTAAATACAGTCTTTCCAACATGATTGCTATGGATGAAACTGCAGTATTTATGACCAATCATCTCAAACGACAATTGAACAGCGGGGTGCCTCCTTAGTGTACATTCCCTCCGCTGCTTACAAAAGTGCACGTGTTTCCTGTATTTTGGCAATTCGTCTGGATGGCACTAAAATCCCACCTTTAATCATTTCTAAGGGCAAGAAGGAAAAGATTGAACGTGTTTTGGGCGTTTTTATTCTTGAAACTGAAAAAGCCTGGGCCACACAAGCAGTTATAAGGAAGTGGGTCGATTTAATGCTGCCGCTTGGTATGCGAGGGAGCTGAAGAGGTCTGCTAGTCTGAGATGCAGCCAGCACTCACTGCGCTAAAGACATGAAGACATTTCTTCACAAAAGAAAAATAGATCAGATAATGATTCCCGGAGGAATGACGGCCTATCTCCAGACTCTTGATATTGCAATAAAGAAGCCATTCAAAGACAATTTGCGCATGGAAATTAATGACTACATTGAAAATAGAATGGAGAGAAATCAGCATGGAAACTTTGTGAAACCTAAACTGAAAGAAGTTGTGACTTGGGTGAAGAATTCATGGGAGAAAATCACTGACAGTTGCATTGCAAATGCACTGCGAGCAGGCTACCTTGGCAAGAAGTACTCATTTAAAGACAGTGCTATTGCTAAACATGAGAGATTTGGTCCAATGATTCTGAAAGAAATGATTCACAAGAAATTCACCAGGAAATTCAGGAATTGCATTGTTATGATGATGTTCCAGAAGATGATGACATGATTGTCATTGAATAATTGAGTAAATTCTTGATACTGTAGGATTCACGGTTTGTCTGGTTTGTGTTGACAACTACCGTACTGGTGTACCGTATGCAGGTGATAAATTTCCTTTATTTTCACTTAACAATAAATGTGTACCGTATTCTTCTTCATGGAAAAATAAGACATCCCCTGAAAATAAGACCTAGCGCATCTTTGGGAGCAAAAATTAATATAAGACACTGTCTTATTTTCGGGGAAACAGGGTAGTTCTACAACACGTGCAGCAGCCCCGAGGGTGACGGTGCTGAGGGTTTGGGAATGACAGCAGTTCAGTGATGCTGGTGAAGAACGTGGATTGTGTGGCATGGGCGTTATGGGGTCCGGTGGAGAGAGTTAGGGAGGATGGTCAGACAGAGTGGGCACTAAAGGACTTGGTCCCAGAGTCGGGGGCGGGGGAATGTGGACAGCTTTTGGGGCAGGGCAGGGACAGTTCAGCCACAGCTGCTGAAGGCCCCTCTGGGTCATGGGAAGAAGCCAGGAGGCCAGGGAGAAGGTGAGAGTTGGTGAAAACCGTTACAGCTGCCTTTTCTTCACCCTGTGACCTCAATTTGGAATCTTCTAGAAACAGGCTCTGAATCTGTGACAAGGATTCAGTGCAGACCGTCTCTTGGGGAGGTGGGAGGCGCAGAGAAGGCAGTGATTCAGGGAGGGGGAGTCGGCCAATAAGATGTGTTCTTAGGTCGGCTCCCGCAGTGAGCCCTGGAGCTTCGTGCTCTGGGGAAGCGCTGGGAATTGGCCTCCATGTGCGCGGAATGATCTGGAAGCGCGAGGAGCAGGGTGCTTACACACCAGCACGGCAGTCCTTGGGTGAGGAAACTCCCAGGCTCTGTGGATTCCTGGTGCTTCGGGCCTCCGGGGTTCTGGAAAATGTGTCCAGGACACACGGACACGGCCAGATCCTAGGGATGCAGGGCCCGGAGGGCGTTGGCTGCAGTGGGGACTGGGCTGAGCCCATCCGCCCTTGCTTACCGTTGAGGATTATTTCCGTTCTCCAGATGTGGGGAGTGAGGCTCAGAGAGCTTAAGTAACCCGCTCACCGGCATGCAGCCGGGCGGCAGCGTGAGCTCCAGGGGCAAGCTCACGCTGGGCAGTAGCTGTGGGCAGGAGGAGAAGGGGGGACCCGGGGCTTTTTCAGGAGCCCCATCATAAGGGGGATGGGGGGTGGGGTGGTGCCGAGTTCACCAGGGCCGGGGCAGATTGGCCAGCGAGTCGGCTACACCTCAGCCTTTGCTTCCCAGCTCGAAAGCAGATTTCTAAACGGAAGATTCAGGATGTCCTGGAAGAGCACAGCACGGACCAGGGCCAGGAGGCCAAGAGGAAGAAAGTGGAAGAAGGTGAGGCACCGGGAAGAGGGGTGTGTGTGCATGCACATGTGTGTGTCTGTCTGACTGTGCACAGAGGGAAACCTGGAAGGGCGTGGCCTTCCTGGGAGGACAAGGTGCCAGGACCCCACTGATTGGATGCCCGTGTCCATGCATCTCAGTCCTCACACACCAATGTGGGATTTTATTAGGACAGCATTTTGGAATATATTCACTTGGCTCTGTCAGTTTAGATTCCATACACAGTTTCTCACTTTTTTATCGTTACTTTTTGGAAATATGTTCCTCTAAAGACCCCCCCCCCCTTTTTTTCCTTGTAAATTTTACCAGGAAGCAGAGGCTCCCACATTTTCCCGGACCCCGCAGTGTCCCCGGTATTCTTTCATGGTGCCCCGGGCCAGTACCAGATCAGTTCTGTTTATTAAGCAATGGATATCCAAACCACTGTTTATGTTCTAGGAGCTTGGGCACTTGAGGACAATGATACACATACGTTGAGAGGAAAATTAATATTTCTACTTTATTCTTAAGTAGCCACGGTAGTTTGCTAAGAGGATGTCTCCGGGGTGCAGCGCCATGTCTCAGGCTGGAATCCAGTTGCAAACTGCCCCCCGCATTTCCTGTTTCCTGTCCCACGCTGATTTCTATGCGGGACTCGGTTTTTATCACAGAAATGGGGAAAGCCAGCTTTGCTAAAATGTAACATCAGAAACTGCAAGGAACGTGACCCAATACTGAAAACCAAAATACCTGACGTAGTAGTCCATCCGTGTGGCGCACAGGTCACCAGCTCCCGCTGAGTGTCGGACATCCTGCCGGGTCCCTGTGGGCCCGAGCATCTTGGTGACGAGGGAGCTGCAGCGATAAAGATCTGACCGATCGATCAATTGATCATTGGGGGCCCGAGAGTAGAACAGCTGCAGCCTTTGCCACTGCCAGTTTGTTTGTTTGTTTAATAAAAGGTCTTTATTAAGCTCATCTAACCCCGGGGGAGATTTCACTTCCTGTTGGCAATTTTTAGTCAGTAATGAATTTTACTATAAACTATCAGCCTCTGGAGGTGTGGGGGCGGGAGGTGGCTTTTTCTACTAAGATAAATTTTCCCCAAGTTTGTTTATGGAACTTTTATTGTCACCCTGATATAATTTTTTTTCAATCAGTTTAAAAATTTTAAAAATATATATTTTATTGATTTTTTTTTTTACAGAGAGGAAGAGAGAGGGATAGAGAGTTAGAAACATCGATGAGAGAGAACCATTGATCAGCTGCCTCCTGCACAGCCCCCACTGGGGTTGTGGCCGAAACAAAGGCACGTGCCCTTGACTGAATAGAACCTGGGACCTTTCAGTCTGCAGGCCGACGCTCTATCCACTGAGCCAAACCGGTTTCGGCCAGTTTAAATTTTTTTATTGTAATCTATAAGAAGTTATCACATGCAACTCCTATTCTGTGGTAACTAATGTATAATAATAAAAGCATAATATGCTAAGTGGACCGGATGAAGCTGGAGCTGCGAGGGCAGCCTGGGTCCCCGGTGCCAGAGGGAAGCCGGTGCCAGCAGCGGGGGGAAGGAAGGCCTACTCTTGCACGAATTTCGTGCATCAGGCCTTTAGTTCTAAAATAATTATTTATAAGAGAAAACTGGCCTTGCTCAGCTGCACAGGTGAACACGGGATGGGCTTCCCTTGGAGATGCCCACCTCCCGTCCCTTCACAGCAGGCATGTCAAACTCAAAAAGGCTAACGGGCCACATAAACCAGGCATGCGATGCGAGCTTCGGGTCAAGAGTTTGACGTGCTTACTTTACAGAGACACGCAATTGGCTTAGGAAAGAATAAAGGCAGAACGTCTTGGGAGCTGACATGTCCTTGGGGGCCAAAGTGATTTTTTGCCTTCTCTTTTTCCTGTGTGTCGTCAGAAGCAGAGACCCCAACAGAAAACCTCCCAAAGCCAGAAGGGGCCAAAGAGAAGAAGGCGGAAGAGGGGGACCTGCCCACGATGCCCCCTGAGCCCCAAAACACCTGCAGTGAGTTTCAGATCCTCTTCCCCCTGCAGCCCCATCTCTGCTTTTGGGGTCGGGTGCTTTTGGAGGACAATTCATTTAAATGAGACGTAGATTCTCAAGTGTGCTGTTTAAATGTGGATTCTGGGTTTTATTGTTGTTATTTTTCTGCATGCACATGAGAAAAAAAGAGCCAGTCATCCTTCAATAAAATGCATCTCAGGAATCATGGGTACTAGGTGTAATGAGTTGAGCAATAATTTTTAAGTTGGACAACCAGGCTGAGTTGCGGGATTTAGAGGTGAGCCGACCCTCACAAGCCCCGCCATCCGGTGTCCGCGAGACCCCTGAGTTAGAGACAACCTGTGGGGCCGTTTTTAGGATGCGGAGCGGTACCTGATTTTCTGCAGCTGCAGAAGGGGGGGACATTTTCTCATCGGGCTGAGATGTCTTTTTACCCTTTCCATAAGTCTCCAGTTTGGGGCCAGGTGCTAGAGTCCCACTGACAGAAAAGCATCAGGCTCAGAGCTTACTCTGGGAAGAGGAAACGGGGGAATTGGTTAGGTTTTCCATTTAGAATGACCTAGGGGTTAATCGGTAAGAAGCTTCAGGGTGGAAACGGTTTGCAGCATCATCGTCCGACCTCTCGCTTTAGAAGCTGAGCCGCCGCCCACAGAAAGCGGTGCGGAGCCCACGGCGGTGGTGAAGCAGGAACCCCAGGACGAGGACCAGGCCAAGCCTCCCCCCAGAGCTCCCAAGATGCTCAGCAGTTTCTTCAGTGAGTGTCTCCTGAGTTGTTCTCTTATCTCCCCTCCCCACTGTCCTGGGCTGTGCTGCGAGGCGCGGGCCGGTCTCTGCAGAGAGCTGCCAGTCCGCCGGCCTTTGAGTTAGAAAGACTGATGAGTACATCTCCTGGCTTGTCACTGGCTGCTGAGTGTTGGGGAGCGGTGTGGGATGGGGGCTATCAGAAGCAGAAGGACCCACAATTTTCTGGCTTCCCTCCCAGCCCCACGGAAGCCGGCAATCAAAAAGGAAGTGAAAGAAGAGGAGCCCAGCACCCCAAAAGAGGGGGCGTCCACGGGGTGAGTCGGGGTCTGTTGTTGGGCAGAGAGGACAGTGGATTGATTAGAATCAGGCAGGGGACCCAAACCTCTTTGGTTTTACTGTAAACCTCCAAAGAGGAGACGGATAATCAGAAAATTCTCAGCTTTAATTATACTAATGCTAGTAAGTGTTTGGGGGGGGGGGGTATTCTTTTTTTAAAAAACCTATTTTATTGATTTTTTACAGAGAGGAAGGGAGAGGGACAGAAAGTTAGAAACATTGAAGAGAGAGGAACATCAATCAGCTGCCTCTTGCACACCCCCCACTGGGGATGTGCCCGCAACCAAGGTTCATGCCCTTGACCGGAATCGAACCCGGGACTCTTGGGTCCACAGGCTGACGCTCTATCCATTGAGCCAAACCGGTTTCCGCAGCTGCTGCTATTATTACTGTTATTACCATTATCTGATTTTAGTGCCTTGCTTAGGTCGCCAACGGGGTTGGGATTTGAAGCAGGCAGTCTGCCTGTAGAACTTCTTACCCACCATGCTCTGCGGCCTCTTGTTGTAGTAACTATAGAAACAGCCAGGCCGGCCACACGTACTCCACACCGAGTCTGCACAGTTCACTGTGCACAGCCCTGTCCCCGTTCCACCCACAATCCCGTCTGCGGAAGAACCAGCAGAAGAGCTGAAAAAAACCTTCGGTCCCCCTAGTTTTGGAATAGATATCGGCCTGAGGCAGGGGAGTCAGTGCTATATTTATTTATTTAAAATATCCTCACAGGAGGATATTTTTCCCATTGACTTGTTAGGAAGAATGGAAAGGGGGGGGGGGGGAGGAGAGAAACATCAATGAGAGAAAGACATTGGTTGGTTGCCTCCTGCATGTGCCCAGACTGGGGACAGAGATCAAACCTGCAACACAGGTGCCTGCCCTTAACCGGGAATCGAACCTGTGACCCTTCGGTTTGCAGGCAGATGCGCTAACCATTTAGAACCACTGGCCAGAGCATCAGGGTTGTTTTTAAAATAATCCCCACAAAATGCACCTCACGAGAATCCTTACCCTAATTTCCTCCTTAACCCTTATGACCACATGCCACTGTAGGGTTTTGGTGGCTTCATTGTACGATGGACACACTGGTTTGGAGACGGAAGCCACCTCTCCAGGTGACACAGCTGGTTGGTGGCGCAGCAGGGATTCGAACCAGATGGTCTGCCTGCAGCCTGGCTGGGCTGGCTCTGGCTCTGACAGGGTCAGCGTGAGGCTCTGACGCAGCCCGGAGCCCTGCTACTCCTCGCTGTGTGAGGGGGTGGGGGCAGGGGACCCCAGTTTCCTGGTCTGGGGGTGCAGAAGAGCCCGCACCTGCAGGCTGCTAGCCCAGTGCCCGGTGACCTCTCCCTCGCGCTACCACCAGAGGGAGCGAGGGAAGGCTGGGGAGCAGCCCAGAGGTCTCGCAGAGAGGCCTCCAAAACCACGCTCCACCGCAACCACGCTGGCCCCTCTCTGTTCCTCCAGCACGCCGAGCGTGGCTACCTCAGGCTCTGCACTTGCCCTTCGCCCTGCCCGGATGCCGTTTCCCTGAGAAACGCTCCGCCCACCCTTCCCGTCCTTCCGCTCAGGCCTTCCCCAGCCACCCTCCGAAGTAGCAGCTGCCAACCCGCTTTCTCCCTCTGCCTGGTTTTATTTTGTTTTCGGGAATGTTTTATAACGTCTAACATTGTTTGTTTATCTGTTTCCTCCCCCAGACTCCCCCACTCGGAGGTGAGCTCCAGGTTAGCAGACTTTATTCTCATTTACCTCTGTGCCTGGCCAGGGCCTGGCCGTGGGGTGCTCAGGAAATGTGGCGGGAGCAGCGGCTTCCCTTCAAGCCACCGTCCTGTCATCTCCCTCCCTTTGCCTCCGCAGCCCCCTGGACCCGGCCAGCTACAACCCCGCCAGGAAGAACTACCACCCCGTCCACGACGCGTGCTGGACGCGGGGCCAGAAGTGAGGCTGCGCCCTGGCTCCCTGCCGCGCTCCCGTCCCCGCCGAGCTCCTCTCCCTGCCATGCTCCCGTCCCCGCCGAGCTCCGGTCCCTGCTGTGCTCCCGTCCCTGCCTTCCTCCCGTCCCCGCCTTCCTCCCGTCCCCGCCTTCCTCCCGTCCCCGCCTTCCTCCCGTCCCCGCTGTGCTCCCCTCCCCGCCGTGCTCCCGTCCCTGCCGTGCTCCCGTCCCTGCTCCCCTCCCCGCCGTGCTCCCGTCCCCACCGTGCTCCGGTCCCTGCCGCTGCGGGGCCTCGCAGGAGACCAGTGCAGGACGCTGTCAAGGGTCTCCCCTGTTTTGGGGACACAGCAGCGTTGAAGGGGACAGAGGAACCTGGGGAGCAGGCGGGATTAGGGGTGGGCGTGCCTTCGGGCATAGCAGGGCCGTCCTCGGGCAGGCAGGCGGGTGGGGGACAGCGTGGGTTTGCATGCCGCTCAGCCTCCTCTCCTTCCCAGGGTCCCGTACCTGGCGGTGGCCCAGACGTTTGAGAAGATCGAGGAGGTTTCTGCTCGGTGAGGACCCGGGTTGTGGGGAGGGGTGGGCGCCCCGGCTCTGCCCCCGGCTGGCAGCCCCTCCCTTCCTCCCTCCGCAGGCTCCGGATGGTGGAGACGCTGAGCAACCTGCTGCGCTCCGTGGTGGCCCTGTCCCCTCCCGACCTGCTCCCCGTCCTCTACCTCAGCCTCAACCGCCTCGGCCCGCCCCACCAGGGCCTGGAGCTCGGCGTGGGGGACGGCGTCCTCCTCAAGGCCGTGGCCCAGGCCACAGGTGAGGGGGCCGGGGGGAGCTTGGAGGAGGCGGGGAGGCCGGGAGGGTCTGAGCTGATGCAGAGGGACTCGGGCAGTGAGTGGAGGAGACCGGGGGACAGGCTGTCCGGGTGTGAGGGGCCAGTTCTGTGGGTGAGAGTCAGAGTTGTTTTGAAATGACGTGTCCGTAGGGCGTCGGCTCTGCGTTTCTTTTCAGCATAGAAAAGAGGGACCTGAGCAGTAAGGCGCCGAGGACGGAGGACAGAGGGCAGGGGGCTCAGCCGGTGGCGACCCCGGCCCCGCAGCTGCCTGCCCGACCTCTGCTCTGAGGAACGGGACGGCTGGTCCCAGCTGCGTGATAACTCAGTCTCCGCCTCCCAGCCCCCTGCTCTTACAGCGAGGGGGCCCGGGCCCAGTCTGGGCAGTGAGTGAGGCCAAGACACATCTGTGTGTGAAACTGGAGACTCCAGAAAGTTCAGAGTGGCCCTGACCGGGATGTTCAGTGGTTAGAGCGTCACCCCGATACACCGAGGTTGCGGTTCGATCCCCAGTCAGGACACATACAAGAATCAACCAAGGAAAGCAGATATGAGTGGAGCAACACATCAATGTCTCTCTCTCTTCCTTCCTCCCTCTCAAATTAATTAAAAAAAAAAGGGGGGGGGTAGCAAAAGCAAAGGCAAAGGCCTGTGGACGCAGTTGGACGGCCTTCACAGTTAACGGGGGACAGGCAGAGGGTCCTCTGGCCTCTTCCGCCTGCCCTCGCCCCCTGGTGTCTTCTCCTCCCCGTGGCTTTGAGTCCCATGTGCACTGGGACACCACCGCCCCCTAGTGTGGACGTTCCAGCTGCTCACCGCACTCCGCGTGGACGGCTAACAGGCCTCTCCCGCCCGCTGCAGCGGAGGCAGATGTTGGATGAAGAAGCGGGCGGGCACTAGGAATGGGCACGTCGGGGGCTTGCCACGAGCACACGCGGCTGGAGAAAATGCCGGGGAGCGTCGGCACGCAGCCGGGGCCTCACCCCGCTCCCCGCACTCTGCCCCCAGGCCGGCAGCTGGAGCTGGTGCGGGCGGAGGCAGCCGAGACGGGCGACGTGGGGCTGGTGGCCGAGAGCAGCCGCAGCACCCAGAGGCTCATGCTGCCCCCGCCGCCCCTCACCGCCTCCGGGGTCCTCGCCAAGTTCCGAGACATCGCCCGGCTCACTGGCAACGCTGTGAGTGGGGCAGGGCCGCTCGCCCCAGCACCCCCAGCCCCATGCCCTTCGCCTTGGGGACCCGGTGCTGTGCCTGTGGCATGGGGGCGGCTGGTTAGACTCTTCGGGGCTGGATTGCGCCAGCTCCGTGAGGGGTGCAGAGCGCCCTCCTCCCCGCCCAAGGCTGCGGGAGCCTCCTCTTGAGACCCTGGCACCTGACCGAGTGCCAGCTGGTGGCAAGACTCAGTGATTGTTTGCTGAACAGAGCTGGGGAGGCAGAGAGCGGCCCTTCGTCCTGATCACGGGGCTGGGAGCGGGAGGTGGGGCGGTGAGGGGCAGGTGCTCCGAGGGGGCATCTCCAGCAGCGGGATGGCGGGAGGAGGTGGGTCCTCTCCCCGCACCCGGGCCTGACCGCGCTGCCCCTCCCTCAGTCCACAGCCAGGAAGATGGACATCATTAAGGGCCTCTTTGTGGCCTGCCGCCACGCGGAAGCCCGGTACATCGCCAGGTGAGCGTGGGCCTGAGGCGGGAGGTGGAGGCAGGAGGGACGGGCGGCGGGAACCCCGGGCTGGTGCCTGGAGCCCCTAAGATGAGAGCAGCGTGCTCTGCGGGAGGAGGCGGTCCTGTGGGGATGGGGACGCGGGTCTCCTTCGGCGGCCAGCTCCTCGCCTTGGTCCTGCCCGGGGAAGAATCGGGGCTTGTGGGTGAAGAGTGCCACCATCGATTAGTGATGTCTGCCCTGGCCTGAGCCCGGCCGTGAGCGTGGGGCTGGGTGTGACAGTGGAACCCCATTGACACCCTGGAGCATTTCTCGGGTGCCCTGCCCTGGGCCACATGCTTCACCCCATCAGTGCCCCCTGCAGCCCTGGGGCAGGCGGTTTCCTCACCCCGTTTACAGAGGGGGGGCGGAGGCACAGGGAGGGTGAGCCTCGCGCTCCAGGTCACGGGCTCAGGTCAAGGCTTGTGCCCGTGACTGGTCCTTGCCCATCACACTCTTGGGCACCCCTGGGGCAGGCTCTGCTCTGGCTCCAGCCTGGCTTTGCCCCGCCTCCGCCTTCCCGAGAGGTGGCAGCTGCCCTCACCCAAGCCTCACCACTTTCTCCGATGAGACGAGAGGTGAAGACCGCTGTGAGGCGCATGGCTCTGCCCCCGGGAAATGCCTGTGGTGATGGCTCCTGGCCTCAGCTTCCTCACCTGTTAGTGGGGCCGTGTGATGTTTGGGCCCCTTGTGGCTCTGAAGGCTGTTGTGGTGTTTGAGGAGAGGGTCTACAGGGGTGGGGGGGGAGACTGGAGGAGCAGAGGCAGGGGTAGAGGCCAGACTGGACCGGAGTGGGCAGGCCACTGCCCCTCCCCGTCTCTCTCTCTCTCTCCCCCCCAGAGCGCTGAGCGGACGGCTGCGCCTCGGGCTGGCAGAGCAGTCGGTGCTGGCCGCCCTCGCCCAGGCCGTGAGCCTCACGCCTCCAGGCCAAGGTGAGCCCCGGGGTCCAGTGCCCGCCCCTTGAGTTAACCCGGGCGTCTCCACACCTCTCCCCGGAGGTTCTGCCTCCTGCTGCCACTCCAGACAGACGCCTTCCCCGAGGAAAGTGTCCCCGGCACCGTTTCCACTCCTTGTCCGGAGCCCCCCACCCACCGTGGGCCCCGGGGTAGCTGCGCCTCTTCTGTTGGCTCTTGTCTTAGAATTCCCCCCGGCCGTGGTGGATGCTGGGAAGGGCAAGACAGCGGAGGCCAGAAAGACGTGGCTGGAGGAGCAAGGCATGATCCTGAAGCAGACGTTCTGGTGAGACCCGGGGCCGTGAATCTGGGAGCCGCGGGGGGCTGATGCCCAGCGAGGGGTCAGATGTGGGCGGCGTGACCGGGCTCCAGGGAGAGCCACGTGGAGGGACCGGGCCCGCCGCCTCCACAGCGGACGGTGTCAGCCCCGCGTGTCAGCGGCAGGAGGGCCGATGAGCCACCCCACACATGCCCACGGGCGCCTGCTCTGGCACAGGGCGTGAGAGCCCTGCAGAGCCCCTGCGGTCTGCCTGCCCGTGCTCTCACGCTCCCCGGTCCCCTCAAACAGCAGTCAGCACCGCTGGGAGGTGGAGCCTGGCCTGGAAGAAATACTGTTTTGCCCTTAACGCCATTGAGTGCTTCTAACGTGCCGTTAAGATGACAGGTGGGGGCTGAAGGCAGCTCAGACTAAGGGACATAGGAGCAGAGTGATGTGCAGTGACACAGGGAGGACGGGGGCAAGTAGCAGAGGCAGAGTGACGAGGAGTCAGGTGGGGCCGGCCAGGGACCAGGGACAGAGGACTCGGGGAGAGGTGGGGGCTGACCAGGGACAGAGGACTCGGGGAGAGGTGGGGCCGGCCAGGGACCAGGGACAGAGGACTCGGGGAGAGGTGGGGGCCGGCCAGGGACCAGGGACAGAGGACTCGGGGAGAGGGGGGGCCGGCCAGGGACCAGGGGACTAGCAGGCAGAGGAGTGTCCTGCAGCCAGTGCAGAGCTCCCAGGCTGCCTGGCCTTTGAGCTCTGGACGGACACCCCCCTTGTTCTGCGCCCTCCCAGCCAGGTGCCCGACCTGGACCGGATCGTCCCCGTGCTGCTGGAGCATGGCCTGGGGGGGCTCCCGGAGCACTGCCGGCTGAGTCCAGGTACCGCCTCCCGGGCCCCGCTGGCTGGGGGGGGCTGGGCTGCCCCTCCCGAGGCGCCTCTCCCTCCCCTTGGCCATGGCTTCTGCCCTCCGGGGGGCACTTCCCCGAGAGCCGCAGAGCCCGTGTCCCCGGATGGGGTGTTGTGCCCAGACCCCTGCCTTCCCCCTGAGCTCCGCTCTGCAGGCCGGGTATGAGCTGCCATGACTCCCCGAGGGCAGGGGTCAGGCCGGACAGTCTCACACCCGAGTCCAGAGGAGGCCGGCGGCCAGGGAGGGCATTCGGCCATGCTCTGGGGTCACCCAGGGACCCAGGTTTCTTCTCCTGCCACCCTGTCATCCCAAGATTGTCACCCTAATGCGCGTAATCACAGATGGCCGACGCCTCCCTTCTAGACGTGGAAAGAGAGGGGACAGGCACATTCCTGTGCGGGGTGACCAGACCCTCACACACCGCTTGTGTGCAGTTCGCAGTCGCAGTTAGTGGCCCCTCTGCCCATCTTTCCTAACTCTCCCTCCCCTTCCCCTCCCAGGGGTCCCCCTGAAACCAATGTTGGCCCACCCCACCCGGGAAGTCAGCGAGGTCCTGAAACGCTTCGATGAGGCCGCCTTCACCTGCGAGTACAAATACGACGGGCAGAGGGCGCAGGTACGGGGGTGACGGGCAGAGGGCGCAGGGACGGGGTGACGGGCAGAGGGCGCAGGGACGGGGGTGACGGGCAGAGGGCGCAGGGACGGGGGTGACGGGCAGAGGGCGCAGGGACGGGGGTGACGGGCAGAGGGCACAGGGACGGGGGTGACGGGCAGAGGGCGCAGGGACGGGGGTGACGGGCAGAGGGCGCAGGGACGGGGGTGACGGGCAGAGGCACAGGGACGGGGGTGACGGGCAGAGGGCGCAGGGACGGGTGCGGCATCCCCTCAGCAGGATGGACAGGGCCAGAGAACGGGTCGTGGGGCAGCCAGGCCCCGGCTCAGACCCGGCCTCCGCGGACTGCCGGCTGCCATGCTCGCCTCGGGGCTTGGTTCCCGCCTATGTGCGGCGGGTGCAGGAACCGCCCGCTCACCGGCTGATTTGAAAATCGATTTTATTTGGTAAAGTCGTCACAATCCCTGACCCACAGCAGTGGGAGCTCGGGAAGTGTCGGCGGTGGGTGTGTCCGTTGCAGCGGGTGCCGCGGAAGCTCAGGTGCAGCTGCCCGGGCGGGCGTCCTGTGACCGGGGCTGAGGCGGCCTGGCGGCCTGTAAGGGCGCTCGGCGCTTTTCTGTTCGCCGCCTGGGCACGGCGGGGCAGCGTGTCACGGATGGCTCTTCAAAACACAGGAAAATAAGAAACAAAACGACTCACAGCAGTGACAGTGACTGGAAGTCCTATACATACATGTGTTAAGCCATATACGTGTTACACCCCACACAACTGTTTCTTGCGATTACATCCGTATGAAGTGGCCTCCATGTAGTGGGTGGCTATTCTCATTTGCGTGGGCACTGTGACCAGGCTGTGTCACAGTAAATATACTAACAGTGAAACCCGGGGTAATGGTCACAGCATAACAACATCCAGACAAATCACGGAGAAAGGCCCTTGGCTGGGAGGGCGAGAAGGCCGGGGTGGGAGATGCTGTCCGAAAGGCGGCCATTTGCTCAGGTCTCTGAGCCCGTCCTCCAGAGCTCCCCCCGGAAAGTGCGGTCAGGAGAGAAAGCAGGGGCTTCCTGGGGGGCCTGGGCTCTGACTTCCTCTCCCCTCGCCCTCTGTCCAAGATCCATTTTCTGGAAGGCGGGGAGGTGAAGATCTTCAGCAGGAATCAGGAAGACAACACCGGGAAGTACCCCGACATCATCAGCCGCATCCCCAAGGTGGGTGTCTGCCACCCCTTCCCTCTCCCTCCGGCAGGGCCGCAGCTGCCGCTGCGAAGAGCCGGGCTTGGCCAGGCCAGCTCCCTGCAGCCCGGGAGACGGTCCGTGTCCACGTGTCTCTCTGAGTTTGGTTTCAAGTTGCCAGTGGACCTTGAGGGCTACAGCGGGAAAAGGACATTTGCTCCCCTGAGTCTGCCTCTGGGCCTCGTCCTCCGCCTCTCACCTCCCCGGGTTCCCCCTTCTCCTTTCAGATTAAACTCCCATCAGTCACCTCCTTCATCCTGGACACGGAGGCCGTGGCGTGGGACCGGGAGAAGAAGCAGATCCAGCCGTTCCAAGTGCTCACCACCCGCAAACGCAAGGTAGCCTCAGCCCGCCCACTGCCTGCCACGGTCCCCGCCCCTCCTCCTCCTCCCAGTCCTGCCCAGTCCCCGAGGGCCAGAGCCCGTCAGCACGCAGGGCTCAGCCTGCTCTCCTCTGCCCAACCCAGGAGGTGGATGCCGCGGACATCCAGGTGCAGGTGTGTCTGTACGCCTTCGATCTCATCTACCTCAACGGAGAGGTGAGTTCCGGCTTCACTTCCGGGCAGCCGAGGGTGAGCTTGGGAGCCAGTGGCCCGAGTTTCACCCCTCGCTCTGTCATGTCACTGAGGCGGGGGCCACTCCTGGGCGGCAGTGCTCCGTGGTCCAGGGAGTTGTGGGGGTCCCCAGGACCCTTTGGGGGTCTGGGGGGCCCCCCCCCACCCAACTGCACGTCTGTGAGGCGGGTTTTCTCCAGGTGGTGTGGCTGCCCAGCAGAGGTGAGGATCCAGCCCGTGCTAAGCCAGTGTTTTTGAGATCATCACTTTTATTATGTGTTTATTTATTATTATTTAACATTTTATTTTTGATTTCAGAGAGGAAAGGAGAGGGGGAGAGAGAGAAACATCAATGAATTGAACTGTGACCTCCTGGTTCATTGGTGGATACCCAACCACTGTGCCACGCTGGCCAAGCATCATCATTTATTATTATTTTTTAAATAGGTTTTATTTATTTATTCAGAGAGGAAGGGAGAGGGGTAGATAGGGGCTGGGGCCTGGTGTAGGCCTGGGACCCCTCACCCCCCAGGGATCACAGCCAGGGTAGCCCCTCCCAATTTTAAAGCACCACACGTGGACATGGGGCCAGCTGGCTCCTTGGTTCTGCCCCTCCTGCCCGTCTTGACGGGCTGCCTCTTTAATGTCTTAGTTGTAGGCCTTCTGTTCAGCTAGGTTTCGGGTGGCTCTGAATGGTGGCTGTTCTGTATTTTAGTTGTAAATTTCCATGTGGTTGTGGGAGGTGGTGAGTGCTACGTGTACCTATGCTGCTGTTTTCCCTACTTCTTCAAAAAACATTTTTTATTGATTTGAGAGAGAGAGAGAGAGTGAGAGAGAGTGGAGAGAGGAAAAGCCCCACACTGATTTGTTGTTCCGCTTATTTATGCATTCACTGGCTGGTTCTTGTATATGCCCGACTGGGAATCGAACCCAAAACCCTGGTGCATCGGGACAACACTAACCAACTGAGCTGGGTGGCTCCAGAAATTCCAGCGTTAAGAAATGGTCACACTGTGTGCTTATTAGACAGTTCCCAGCACAGTGGCTCCCAGGGTGGGCAGATAATTGCACGGTCAGCTCCTTTCTGTCCTGAAGGGGCAGAGTTGAGCTGCTGTGACAAAGATGGCGTATCCCGCAGAGCTGAGAAGAGAGTGGCGTTTGGTCGTGGGAAGAGGTTGCTGCTGTGCATCAGCATGGAAAATACCGTATTTGCCGGCGTATAAGACGATTTTTTGGCCCTGAAAAATACCGTATTTGCCGGCGTATAAGAGACTGGGCGTATAAGACGACCCCCTAACATTTCCACTCAAAATACAGAGTTTGTTATATACTCGCCGTATAAGACTACCCCCCACTTGGAGGCATATTTTTCAGGGCCAAAAAATCGTCTTGTACGCCGGCAAATACGGTACCCTCTCCGGAGCATGGCTGTGCCATAGCATCATGATCTTGCTGTGGCAAGGCACCTTTCTGCCTTGGCTCCACTGGTGTTAAAAAAGGAAATATGGTCTTAGTTACAAGAGGCCGTCCAAGCTCCAGCAGGGCCGGGGCTCCCCGTCTTACGCCCCGGGGGCCCCGGGATCTGAAGGGTGTCCAGCCCCCGGCCGCGGCCAGCCTGCGCTTACGCTCTCAGAGCCCCCGTGTCGCTGGTTCTCCCCCTCCCGGCTTTCCTTAGCTCCCCGTTTGGGGCGCTTTTCTCTTTCTTTCCACAACGGCGCCCCTTCCTCTCTCGCCTGCCCGCCCCTCAGTCCCTGGTACGTGAGCCCCTTTCCCGACGCCGGCAGCTGCTCCGGGAGAACTTCGTGGAGACGGAGGGCGAGTTTGTCTTCGCCACCTCCCTGGACACCAAGGACATGGACCAGATCGCAGAGTTCCTGGAGCAGTCGGTGAAGGGTGAGGTGCCGCTCCCCGCCCACGGCGGACGGCGGTCGGCAGCCGGCCCGTGGTCCGCCGCGATCCCGGCCCACCCGGGCGGTTCCCCCCCCCCCGAACCCTGCCTGCTCCGGCCGCGTGAGCCCCAGCTTCACAGGGCGGCCTCTGTGTCTCCCCAGACTCCTGCGAGGGGCTGATGGTGAAGACCCTGGATGTCAACGCCACCTACGAGATCGCCAAGAGGTCGCACAACTGGCTCAAGGTGACTGTGCCCCGGCCTCCCGCTGAGCCCTGGCCCCCGATCGTTCCTGACCAGGACGTTGGCTTCAGGTCCTCACTTCACCCTGTGTGAGCTCAGGAGCCTTTTCCTGAGCCCCGGCCTCACGGTGCAGCCTCAGTCTCCCCCCGCCCGTCCTCGTTAAGGAAATCGCAGCTCAGTGCCCTGGGGCGCAGCGGGAAAGCCAGATGAGTTTCTTTCTCTTCCCCGAGCCTGCCTCCCACGTGGGGCGAGGCGGCCGGCAGGGCCAGGGCGAGTCCGGAGCGATGAGTGCAGTGAAGGGAGACACCAGCTCCGGGGCAGGGAGACAGGGAGGGCCGTAGGAAAAAGCCTCTCCAGAGGCCACATGTGAGTTAAGACACAGAGGACAGGCAAGGCTGGCCGCGTGAAGGTCGGAGCAGACGTCTAGGCCGGGCGAGCAGCCAGTGCAAAGGCCCTGAGGCCGGAACGGGCTCCGTGTGCACAGCGAGCGAGGCACCTGGCTGTGGGGTCAGCGAGGGGAGCAGGCCCCGATCACACAGCGCACTGGGGACTCTGGTCAAAGAACACTGGGTCGTCCTCGGAGGTTCTGAGCAGGAAGGCACGTGATCTGCTTGTCATTCTGCACAGTCCCCCGCTGGTCCGTGTGGTGACGGGGCGGGGGGTGGGCAGAAGCAGGAGCACAGGCGGGAGGCTGCTGTTTGGAGGCTCGATGGAGAGGGCCGTGAGCAGGGGCTAAAGGACCGGAGCAGGGAGGGCTTGGAGTTCAGCCGGCCAGGCCTGCACCTTTAGGAGTGGTCTGTGGCCTGTCCTCCCCACGGACTGTAGGCAGCTCTGAGGGCAGGAACCTTTCTATGCATCCCCGAGGCCGAGCTCCTGCCCGGCTCACAGTTGGCACTTAGTGTTTCCGGGACGAATGGATAAGTGTTCTCTGTGGGAAGGAGTGAGGGAAAGGGGGTCCAGCATGACCCCAGGTCTCCCCATCCGGCCTGTCCCCTCTGTCGCACCTGCTCCTCCCAGGGCAGTCGCCTCTTTCCGCCTAGATCCCCATTCCAAGTCCATTCTCAGGGGCCCCGCTCGGTTTTTATGGAAACTCCTCTCCGGTCTCCCAAGCCACCGCTCCAGTGACCCCCCCTCCCCTCCCCTCCCCCCCCCCCCAGCTGAAGAAGGACTACCTGGATGGCGTGGGCGACACCCTGGACCTCGTGGTGATCGGCGCCTACCTGGGCCGCGGGAAGCGGGCCGGCCGCTACGGGGGCTTCCTGCTGGCCGCCTACGACGAGGAGAGCGAGGAGCTGCAGGCCATCTGCAAGGTGGGGCCGGATCGGGGGGGCTCACCTCCCCGCTTTTCCTCATTTTTATTTACTTTTCCTGTCCCTGTAAAGCCATTTGCTTCATGTAAAAAAACGGGCGAGTATAGAAAGATGCAGGGAAGCCGGGTCAGTTAAGAACTGGTTAGACCAGGGGTGGGCAAACTTTCTGACTCGAGGGCCATAGCGGGTTCTTACACTGGACCGGAGGGCCGGAACAAAAGCAACCTGACCGTGCTGGCACTCTCCTCTTGGGCTGCTGGTGAAGGAGCGGAGGGGAGAGCAAGAGAGCCCTCCGCTCTTTAGGCTCCAAGGGCCGGAGAGAACAGCCGAACGGGCTGCATCCAGCCCGCGGGCCGTAGTTTGCCCACGGCTGGGTTAGACAGTGAGGCCTAAGCGAGAGCAGGGTTTCTTTTTCTCTGGAAGGGCAGGCAGCTCTGTGTCCTGAGGGTGCGGGCTGCTGCTTGCCCCGCGGTGGGTTTGCCATGTGCGTCAGCCTCTGTCTGCTTCACGTGCGGCCGAGGGCGGAGCTGGGCCACCTGAGGCAGCCTCGGCCTCGGCCTCGGCCTGTGAGCAGCTTCTGCGGGAGGCGCTCGGTCAGGCTCTGTGCTGGCCCAGCCCTCTGCAAGGGATCCTGGGAAACGTAGGTTTCTTTTTTCTTTAGTTTAAAGCTACGCACATTTGCCACAGAAAGAGAGTAAGCTATTACCAAAGCTATCACCTACAATCCCGGCACCTGGAGGCAACCACTGGTCACGTTGAAGGGAACGCTTTATTTTTACAAAATTGTGATCCTTCTCGACGAGCAGTCCTTCTCCTGCTGTTGCCCTAGAGGTTCTGTGTTTCAGTGCCGTCCCTGCCCGGGTCATAGAGATGGGCCGTGTTGAGGTTTCTCCGTGCCGCTCAGGACTTTCACGCGCATGACTTAATTGCGTCCCTGAGAGTTTAAAAAAAAAAAAAAATATTTTATTGATATTTTACAGAGAGGAAGGGAGAGAGAGAGAGAGAGAGCTAAAAACGTCAATGAGAGAGAAACATCGACCAGCTGCCTCTTGCACACACCCCCACTGGGGATGTGCCCGCAACCAATGTACATGCCCTTGACCGGAATCGAACCCGGGACCTTTCAGTCCGCAGACCGACGCTCTACCACTGAGCCAAACCGGTTTCGGCCCTGAGAGCTTTGCAGCAGCCGGGCCCCGGTCTCCCGAACAGCTCCTGCGGTTGGGGGGGTGGTTGCATTGCTGCCCGTTCTTACGTCAGCACCGCGCATGCGTTAACTCCTCGTCTGTAGAAGAGACTTTGCAATTCACAAGCATCTGTGGCCGCCAATCTGTCACCATTTTACATAATTTATTAGAATACTTTTCTGCAAGAGCTGTTGCTGGGACAAAAATGAGACAATTTTTTATTTTTATTTAAAAAAAAAAGGTTCAGTATATTTTTATTGTTTTAGAGAGGAAGGGAGAAGGAGCGAGAGATAGAAACGTCAGTGATGAGAGAATCGTGGATCGGCTGCCTCCTGCATGTCCCCTACTGGGGATCGAGCCTGCAACCCGGGCCTGTGCCCTGACTGGGAATCAAACTATGGATTTGACCGCCTGCCTCATAGGTTGATAATCCACCACTGAGCCACACCCTCCGGGCAAAAGTGAGAAGATTTTAAGGCTCAGTACACAGGGCTTTCTGCTGACATTTTAGACCAGTGGTTTGAAGTTGTCCATCTTGCTGTTTTGCCCGCATCAAAGAGTATTTTTTCGCCTTGACTGTTTGGGTGAAAGAAAACTCTTGTCAGTGTTCCGATGGGACGTGACACCAGTTATGGGGCAGGGGGGATGTTAGGGCCCAAGGGGGTGACTTCCGGGCCAGGGAGACAGAGCAGAAGGAGCAGGGACCGTCGCCCCGAGATTTGTTCTCCGTCCCAGGTCTGCGAGGGGTTGGCGGGATGTCAGCACCCTGTGGTTTTGTGGGTGCTGGCTGGTTAGTCCGAGCAGGCTGGGGCGCTCTGTGCGGATTCGGGAGGCAGTGCTGGTAGCTGACCTGCCCCGTCCTCCCCACAGCTTGGAACGGGCTTCAGCGACGAGGAGCTGGAGGAATATCACCAGACCCTGCAGGTGAGCAGCTCGGCCTCGGGGGCCACAGCAGGGGCGGTGCGGCCGGCGTCGGGGTGCAAGTCCCAGCTGTGCTGGCCACTAGCCGGTGTGCCTGTCAGCGCCCGTCTCCCCGAGCTCCGTGCCTCGGCCGCAGCAGGGGCAGTCCCGGGGAGGGCGCTGTTGTGGGGTTCCCTGAGCCGATCCTTAGGGCGCTGGTGAGCTCCTGCTCGGTGGAGTGTTTGAGGTCATGGTCACGGGTGTTCGGGGGTGACTGTTCTTAGCGTTGGTATCTGTGTTCGGTTCCTGTCCATTCTTTGCTTCTCTCTCTAGGTCTCTATCCCCACCTCTCGGGGTCTCTGCCCCTCTCTCTACCTCTGTCAGTCTTAATTTCTTGTCTCAGCTCCCAGGTCTCTGTCTTTCATTTATTCCTTCTCCCATTTCTCCTCACCCCCCCGGTCCTGGCTTTGTACTTTAAGGAATGTTTGTGACTCTATCTTTCCCCATTTACCTCACTCCCCAACCCCCCCCCCCCAAGCCCCCGATCTTGATTCTGAGACCCGAGATCCTCTCTCCCACCTCCTGCTGCTCCCTGCAGGCCCGGGTGGTGCCGGCCCCTCGCTCCTACGTCCGGGTGGACGGCGCTGTGGCCCCGGACCACTGGCTGGAGCCCAGCACCGTGTGGGAGGTCCGGTGCGCAGACCTCTCCCTCTCGCCCATCTACCCCGCGGCCCGCGGCCTGGTGAGTGACGGGTGCGCCTGGGGCAGAGCCTCCGGAGGAAGGCCTGATGGGAGGGGGCCGCCCTGCAGACCCGCCCTTCCGGGGGGGTGGGAGACCTCGAGCTTCATCTTATCTGGGTGTCAGATAACAGGGCCAAAAGTCTTTTATTTTATTTAAAAAATATATATATCTTATTGATTTTTTTTAGAGAGGAAGGGAGAGGGATAGAGAGTTAAAAACATCGATGAGAGAGAAACATTGATCAGCTGCCTCTTGCACACCCCCTACTGGGGATGTGCCCGCAACCAAGGTACATGCCCTTGACCGGAATCGAACCCGGGACCTTTCGGTCCGCAGGCTGATGCTTTATCCACTGAGCCACACCGGTTTCGGCTCAGCTGGCATTTCTTAAGCGCTGCCGCATGCCAGGACGGTCCCGAGGGCTTAGTATCTTACTGAACCCATTGCTCAGCCCACGGCATGGACCAGGAGGCGGCCAGAGGTGCAGGAGCGGGAGGAGACTTCATAGGGAATCGTTAGCGAGGGCCGAGGCCGGGCCACAGGAGGTCCATCACCACCCCCTCCCAGGTGGACAGTGAGAAGGGGATCTCCCTGCGCTTCCCCCGGTTTGTTCGCGTCCGCGAAGACAAGACGCCGGAGGAGGCCACCACCAGCTCCCAGGTGAGGCCGGGACGGGTGCTTGCCTGGCCCTTGAGGGTATTGGAGAGTGGGCGCTGACCTGACAGTGGGGGGCGCTCTCTCCCAGGTGGCCTGGCTGTACAAGAGGCAGAGTCAGATTCAGAACCAGGAGGACACAGACCAAGACCAAGACTCCGACCTGGACCTGGACCTGTAGTTTTTCTCCGGGACGGGCGGCCAGCACCTCGGTGTTGTAAGCAGATCCGGTGTGCAGTGTGCGCGCGGTGTGGTTCAAAGTGGGAGTTTAGTCATTTAAAAAAAATAAATAATTATTAACCCCCGGCTCCGTGTCCAGGTCTGGCCGGGCTCTGGGGTGCTCTGAGAGCTCATGTGGAGCACCACGCTAGCGTCCCGGGGCTGCTGAAGCAGCGCCTTCCAGCAGAGCTTTGCAGCGACAGGAACATCCCCCACCGCATTGACCACCGCGACAGCCGCCGGCCAGCGGCGAGCGCTTGAAATGTGGCTGGAGCAATGAGAACATATTCTATATTTTGATTTTTACTTATATACTAAATACTAGAGACCTGGTGCTGAAAATAGTGCACTGGGCAGGGAGGGCGGTCCCTCAGACCAGCCTGCAACCTCCGGCGGTCTGAGTGCCCTTGTGGGGAGAGCCTCCTGCCACCGCCGCTGCGCTCGCCAGCTGAGAGCCCAGCTTCTGGCCGAACCACACTCCCCCTGTGGGAGCGCACTGACCACCGGGGCAGCTCCTGCGTTGAGCGTCTGCCCCTGGTGGTCAGTGGGCGTCATAGCAACCAGTCCTGTCATTCGGTTGATTTGCATATTAGCCTTTTATTATATAGGATGTTTTTATTGATATTTAGAGAGAGGAAGGGAAAGGGATAGATAGAATCATCACTGAGAGAAACATCGATACATCTGTCTTCTGCAAGCCCCCTATTGGGGATCGAACCTGAAATCGAGGCGTGTGCCCTGACCAGGAATTGAACCAGTGATCTCTTAGTTCTTGGGTCAATGTTCAACCACTGAGCCACACTGGCTGGGCTCTTTAAAAAAATATATTTTATTGATTTTTTTTTACAGAGAGGAAGAGAGGGATAGAGAGTTAGAAACATTGATGAGAGAGAATCATCAGTCAGCTGCCTCTTGCACACCCCCTACTGGGGATGTGCCCGCAACCAAGGCACATGCCCTTGACCGGAAATGAACCTGGGACCTTTCATTCCACAGGCTGACACTCTATCCACTGAGCCAAACTGGTTTTGGCTCTATTTCTTTTTAATTAAATTTCACTTAAGTAGCTTCATGTGGTTAGTGGCTATTGCATTGGACAGTGGCAGTTTCAACTTTATAAACTCACTTAACCTCCCAGCCACCTAACCTGGGCGGTGTCCCAGAGAGGGCGGGGAAGCACAGAGGGGGAAGGGAAGGGGCTCCCAGGGCGGTGGCCGGTGTGCTGGCTCCACGGTCTGGCTCCGCTCTGGCCCTGGGCCCACACCTTTCGGGGACGGACCTCCTCCTGTGGGGACGGGAAGTTACAGTGCCGTGCGAGGCCCAGCTCTGCCTCGAACCCTGGGGCTAGGCCTGGCCTCAGTCCTCACACGGCCCTCTGGACCCGGCCCCGTGGGGCAGGCAGCGGCTGTGTGTGTCCTGCTCATCCCACAGCCCCAGCCCCAGCAGGATGCCTGGAGCCAGCCCTCCCCTTCCCGCCTCACCTGTGCACACCATGGGCGGGGGGGGGGGGGGGGTCCTGAGGAAGGAGCCGGAAGAGTCAGAGGAAGCGGCCCCTTGACCCGCTTCTGGCGGCTTCTCTCTCGTCCTGGGGCAGCGGTCACCCCTCCCATCGAATGGCTCTGTGTCTCAGCTGAGGGTTCCTGAGGGCTCTGTCTTAAAGGACCAGTATGCACCATGATCATCAAGTTCAATAAAACACCTAAGGCAGTCGTACGTGATGGGGTGTCAGACGTTGGGTGCATGGGGATCCCGGTGTCCGTCTCGCTCTGTGCGGAGCCCACGGTTCCTTTAGGGGAGCACCTGGGTCTCCCTCCCTGCAGCCCGCGGGCCTCGGGGAGCACACGTCCTGGGCGGCCCCGGCTGCCGTGTCCCCCTGCCTGCCGGGGCCCGGCAGGGGCATGCGTCCTTTCTCACCAAGCACCCTCGTGCCCCCGAGGTCGGTACTTCCTTATCCCAGTGAGCAGACGGGGACGCAGGCACAGGAATGGAAGGGCCTTTCCCTCGGCCCGCCGTCCGGGACACGGGACCGGGACCCGGGCCAGGCCGTCGGCAGGAGCCCCGGCCTGCATCGCCACTGACGAGTGTCTCCCGAAGGCCTCGCGTGCCCCCCGAGGGGAGGTGCCTCACGCCCTGGCACGGAGGTGGCGGGTCTGGGGGGGAAGATGGTGCTGGCGGCTGGAGTACAGGACACCAAAGGGGTGAGCCTGGCGTCGGAGGGAGCAGAGACCATCGTGAAACCACATTCCATATAAAAACTATTGAAACCCATCAAGGGGAGAGGGTGCCGGGAGCTGGGCGCTGGGAGCTTTGCAGGAACCTCACGAGAGTGTGGGATATCTATTGGACACAGGACCGGTCATGTTCATTTTAATCCTTTGAGGTGATGTCTGCCTGGTTTCCCCTCCAAAAAGCAGCTCTCCTTTGACATTCACCATTTTGTGCGGAGGCATTGAGCTACGTAACTGTTGTCAAACTTTCCAGTGATCTTTTTTTAAAATAAAAAAAATATTTTTTTATTGATTTCAGAGAGAGAGGGAGAGAGAAACATCAATGATAGAAAGAATCGTTGATGGGCTGCCTCCTGCACACACCACCCAGGTGATTGAGCCCACAATGTGGGCATGTGCCCTTGACCGGAATCCAACCTGAGACACTTCAGTCCTCAGGCTGATGCTCTATCCACTCAGCCAAACCAGCCAGGGTTCCACTGATATATATTTTTTTCTTTAAATATATTTTGGTTTTTTTTTTTTTACAGAGGGAAAGGGAGAGGGATAGAAACATCGATCAGCTGCCTCTTACACTCCCCCTACTGGGGATGTGCGCACAACCAAGGTACACCCCCACCCCCACCGGAATCGAACCCAGGACCTTTCAGTCCGCAGGCTGACGCTCTATCCTATCCACTGAGCCAAACCGGCTTCGGCTCCACTGATCTTTTAAAAAAAAAGTCTGTGTGGCCCAGCCTGTGTGAGTGGTTGGATTCTCGATCAGGGCACATGCCTGGGCTACAGACTTGATCCCCAGTGGGGGGCATGCAGGAGGCAGCTGATGGATGATTCTTTCTCATCATTAGATGCTTCTATGTGAAATAAATAAAAATGTATTTTATGCCGAAACCGGTTTGGCTCAGTGGATAGAGCGTCAGCCTTCGGACTGAATCCGGGTTCGATTCCAGTCAAGGGCATGTACCTTGGTTGTGGGCACATCCCCAGTGGGAGGTGTGCAGGAAGGAGGCGGTTGATGGATGATTCTCTCTCATCGATGTTTCTAACTCTATCCCTCTTCCTCTCTCTAAAAAAAAACCCAATAAAATATTAAAAATAAATAAAAATGTATTTTAAAAAAATCTCTGTGGACTCCCAGTTTTCTGTGTTATCTCATATAATTAGTTGTTTGTTTTGATTTTCAATTTGCCCCGATATGGCCGTGGCACTTCCTCAAGCCGACCTGAGTTCTGACCTGGGCATTCCTTCCCCGGGCCCATGTTTCAGGCTCATCCCACACCGGTCCTCCCCGGCCTGCAACCGGCCATGTCTCCCAGGAGCTGGCTTCCTTGGGTGGAGCGTGGCATTTAGAAGTCAAGGTCTGGATGCAAGAGGTGCTCACTCCCTAACCGGGGGCCGCTGCCCCCCCTCTGAGAGCTAGAGAGCACACATTCCATGCTCAGCGGTGGCTGAGGTGGAATCCAAGATGACACTCCACTGCCCCAGCTCCCGTGGGCACCCCGGGGCTCCTCCTCGCCCCCTTTCTGTAGGAACAGCGCCCTCTTCCAGCGGGGAGGAGCCTGGCCTCTGTTAGCCTTCATGGAATCCACACGTGTGACCAGTCTCCTGTCCCCATGGCCGCCCGCCTCTGTGGGGACACCTTTCTCACGCTGACCTGGCTGCAGCAGCCGACTCCATGCCTCCCCCACGAGTGGACTTCCCGGGACACACCCCCGGGCTGGGCGATGACACCTGCAGATTCCCTCCTCGGCCCAGAGATTCCCTCCTCGGCCCATGGGTTCCCAGGGTGGGTGATGACTCCTCTGTGGGGACGCCGCCCTCACTCCAGGCCCTACCTGACCTCTGGCTCCCACAGGGATGACCCCCCTTCCCTCCCGACCCTCCTGGCCTCGGACTCTGATCGCACCACGTCACGCCGTGACCCCTGCACCAGCTGAGATGCCCGCCTGCTCCATTCTCCCCCCCCCCCCCAATTTCCAAGTTACTCAGAAAGGAGAGGAGGGCACGAACATGGGAAGAGCAAACACCAACCTCTTTTTTTTCCCCCCAAGGTGTATTTTATTGATTTTTTAGAGAGAAAGAGAGAGGGATAGAGAGTTAGAATCATCGATCACCTGCCTCCCGCACACCTCCCCCCCCACCCCCCACGGGGGACGCGCCTGCAACCAAGGTACATGCCCCTGACCGGAATCGAACCTGGGACCCTTCAGTCCGCAGGACGACGCTCTAGCCACTGAGCCACACCGGTTTTGGCAAACCCCAGCCTCTCCACCACGGTGCACGCCTCCTCCCTGCTGGCCCGGGCACATTCCGGCTCACACAGAAGCTCCTCGGGGCCGACAGAGGATGCCGGGGGTGGGGGGGTGGGGGGGGACTCCAGCAGCCCCCGCCCTGCCCCTTACCGACGGCAAACGCCTAGAGCAAGCGGCTCCGGGACCCGGCCTCCTCCGTCTCCGCATCTGTAAAATGGGGCCTCGCGCCCGACCTCAGGGAGCCGTTCTGAGGATCCGGCGGCACCAGGGACGCGGCGGCGCCCTCGGCCCAGGGCTGGGCACACAGCGAGCGAAGTCCTCCCCGTGTGAGACGCCTCGTGGACGGGTGTCCTCTGCTCTAATCCCCGCCCTTTGAAACTCTTAATTCCATCCCGGGGATGAGAGGCCAGAGCCCGAGACCAGCTGTGCCTCCGTCTCCCTCGGGCCAGATGGGGAGGGAGGCGGGGACGCTCTGATCCCTCCCGGCCCAGAGGAGCCTCCCCCCCCCCCCCCCCCCGCCAGCTGCCACAGCTCCGGGACCCGGGAGAGGCCGGGAGAGGCCGAGAGGTGACAGAGAAGACAAGGAGGCTGATCCCTCTTGAGACCGGTGCCCGTGAGCTCCGCCCGGCCCCCATGCAGCTCCCCGTGGGCCCCGCCTGCATCTTCCTGCGGAAAGGCATCGCGGAGAAGCAGCGGGTGAGGCGGGGGGCCGTGGGGAGGGGGAGGAGGGCGGGCGGGGCGGTGGGTGGAACGGGGAGCGGGCAGGGGGGCGTGAGCTGAGACGAGGAGGCTCCCGAGAGCAGCTGGGGACAGGAGGGCCAGTGAAACGGGTGAGGGCGGAAGGGGAGGGGAGAGGGGGTGAGGACAACAGAAGGGGGGCTGGGAAGGTGTCAGTCTCGGGGACCACACGTCCCCTGCGGACGCCCTCAGTGGCGGTGACGAGGAGGGAGGGTGGCTGGCACTCGTCACTGCCACGCGCCCAGCCCCGTGTGCAAAGGGCTTTGCGTCCCGGATGCCACGGAGCCCTCAGGACGGCTCCTGAGGTCGGCGAGACGTTCCTTCCCGTTTTCACAGGTGAGGAGCAGGAGGCTGAGACCGAGGCCCCTGCTGTAAGCTTATGCACTCACTCAGCGGCAGGGTCGGGTCTGTTTGTTCCAATGGGCACCTTTGGTTAGGCCCTGGATCTCTCTATACAAAAGCCTAAGTGACTAGCTCAGGGGTGGGCAAACTTTCTGACTCGAGGGCCACCATGGGTTCTTAGACTGGACCGGAGGGCCGGAACAAAAGCAACCTGACCGTGCTGGCACTCTCATCTCGGGCTGCTGGTGAAGGCGCGGAGGGGAGAGCAAGAGAGCCCTCCGCTCTTTCAGCTCCGCGGGCCGGACAGAACAGCTGAACGGGCCGGATCTGGCCTGCGGGCCGTAGTTTGCCCACGGCTGGACTAGTCTATATATATAAAAGCCCAAGTGACTAGTCCAGGCGTGGGCAAACTACGGCTCCCGGGCCGGATCTGGCCTGTAACACTCCATCCGTGCTTTTGTTTGGGCCCTCCGGTCCAGTTTAAGAACCCAAGGTGGCCCTCGAGTCAAAAAGTTTGCCCACCCCTGGATTAGTCTATATATATATATATATAAAAGCCTAAGTCTATATATATAAAAGCCAAACGACGGGGCCGACCGGTCGCTATGACGCACACTGACCGCCAGGGAGCAGACGCTCAATGCGGGAGCTTCCACCTGGTGGCCAGTGCGCTCCCACAGCGGGGGGTGCCACTCGGCTGACCATTGGGGAGCCAGGCGCCTGCTGGCAGGTGCAGCTGTGGTGTGAGCCTCTCCCGCCTCCAGGGCAGCGGGCGCAGCGGGGCCGGACGTGGGCTCTTCCCTGGCCGCCTGCCGCTTCGTGCGCCACGGCACATCCCTCGGGGGGGATGTCCGACTGCCGGTTTCGGCCCGATCCCCCGTAGTCCTGGCCCCAAAACGGGCAGTCCGACATCCCCAGAGGGACTTCGCGCCAACGTGTTAGCACGTGTAATAGTAAGAACAGAGCCAGAGAGGGGGCCGGGGGGGAGGGGCTGACAAGAGAGAAGCTGGGGGCAAGGCCCCAGGGACAAGGGGAAATGGGGGCGCAAGACGCCAGAGGCGGGAGGAGTCTCCCTGGCGGGGCAGCAGGAACGACTGGGAATTCTTTTATTTATTTTTTAATAAAATATATTTTATTGATCTTTCACAGAGAGGAAGAGAGAGGGACAGAGAGTTAGAAACATCGATGAGAGAGAATCATCGACCAGCTGCCTCCTGCACACCCCCCACCGGGGATGTGCCCGCAACCAACGTACATGCCCTTGACCGGAATCGAACCCGGGACCCTGTAGTCCGCAGACCGATGCTCCACCACTGAGCCAAACCGGTTTCGGCCGACCGGGAATTCTTAAAGGCTTTAGGAATCGGTCCTGCGGGCACTGGTCATCCCTCCCGGCCGCCCCTGGACTCTGGGCCCTCACAGAGGGATTCTAACTCTTGGGAGAAAGAAAGGACCAGAAAGTCTGTCCTGGAAAGCATTCCGACGCGGGCGCCCGGAGCCCCGAATCCACCTCCCAGCGCTCGCCGCAGCCAGAGCGGTGCGACCCCGGGCAGGCTCCCTGGCCACTCTGCCCTCAGCTCCCCCGCCCACGAGGTGGGAATGGTCTCTGGGCCGACCTCGCGGAGCGGCGCTGAGGGTCAAAGGAAGCGAGGGTGGAAGCAGAGTCAGCCATCAGGACACCCTCGCTGTGACTGTGAGACCCACCTTCTTTAAAAAAAAATTTACTGTATTTGCCGGCGTATAAGACGATTTTTTGGCCCTGAAAAATACCGTATTTGCTGGCGTATAAGAGACTGGGTGTATAAGACGACCCCCTAACATTTCCACAAAAAATACAGAGTTTGTTATATACTTGCTGTATAAGACTACCCCCCACTTGGAGGCATATTTTTCAGGGCCAAAAAGTCATCTTATATGCCGGCAAATACGGTATATTAATTTTTTTACAGAGAGGAAAGGATAGAGAGCTAGACATACCAATGAGAGAGAAACATCGACCAGCTGCCTCCTGCACACCCCCTCCTGGGGATGTGCCCGCAACCAAGGTGCATGCCCTTGACCGGGATCGAACCCGGGACCTCTCAGTCCGCAGGCCGACGCTCTATCCACGGAGCCACACCGGTCTCGGCGAGCCTCACCCTCTTCATCTGGAGAAGGACGGGGTTGGATTCGATGGCCGCTGCGCTCTGGGCGGGCACAGTGGGATGGCTGGCTCCTTGGGAAAGGTGGGAGGGAGAGAGATGGAGGTTCAAGGATGGGAGAGAGGCTGGGAGAAGGGTGAGGAAGAGGACCAGAGCCGTGGGCCGGGGGGAGGAAGAGGAGAGGGTGGCGGGAGCGGGGACTGGAGGAGAGGCAGGAAGGGGTGCGGCGGGGGGGGGGGGGGAGCATAGCTTGGGGGAACGTGGGCACGGGTTTGGAGAACTGGATGCTGGTCCCTGACCCTCTCTCCCCACTCCATCTCCCTGGCCTTCCTCTCCAGGAACGACCCCTCGGACAAGATGAGATCGAAGGTAACGAAGGCCCCCCCCCAGGGCCCCCACATCACCCCCCACCCCCTTGCCTGCTCCCCACCCCTCCGTGCAGCCCAGTGCACGTCCCCGCACGTGAAAAGTCCGCATTGCTCTCTTGCCGCTCCGCGGTGATTTGGGGGAGCCCTTCCTCATGGCGGTGTAGGTCCCCCCCCCCCAATATTTAGAAGGCATACCCATCCCTGGGTGTCTCAGAGACCCAGGGGGGACGCATGAGTTTTAGAATGAATAGAATGAATATCGGTTCTTATTTTTTAAAAATTAAATATATTTTATTGATTTTTTACACAGAGGAAGGGAGAGGGGGAGAGAGTTAGGAACATCATGATGAGAGAGAATCATTGATTGGCTGCCTCCTGCACGTACCCCACGGGGGATCGAGCCCATAACCAGGGCACGTGCCCTTGTCCAAAATCGAACCTAGGACACCCCCCCCCCCCTGCCGAGTCCACAGACCGACGCTCTATCCACTGAGCCAAACCTGGTTTTGGAACTGGTTCTTCTTTTTAAAATACATACACACACACACATACACACACACATGTATATGTATATATGTATATATATTAAATATATTTTATTGATATTTTACAGAGAGGGAGGGAGATAGAGAGCTAGAAATGTCGATGAGAGAGAAACATCAACCAGCTGCCTCCTGCACACCCCCTACCGGGGATGTGCCCGCAACCAGTGTACATGCCCCTGACCGGAATCGAACCTGGGACCCTTCAGTCCGTAGACCGATGCTCTACCACTGAGCCAAAAACGGTTTCAGCTTCAATATATTTTTTATTGATTTCAGAGAGGAAGGAAGAGAGAGAGAGAGAAACATCAATGATGAGAACCATTGATCGGATGCCTCCTGCACGCACCCCCGCTGGGGAATCTAGCCTGCAACCATGCATGTGCCCTTGACCGGAATCGAACCCGGGACCCCCCAGTCCGCAGACCTACGCTCTATCCACTGAGCCAAACTGGCGAGGGCACTGGTTCTCCTTTTGATGGTTTTGAACTCGCCCGTAGCTTCGCCCAAGACGTGGGGGGGCTTCTTTGCCACCGTTTGGGGGCCTCTTGCTAGCACATCTCATGCATCACTCCTTCTGGAAACGCTGGCTTTTAAGACCGTGTTCTCCTCGGAGGAGCCTCCCGTCTGTGCCCCATTGATGGCTTCGAGTTCCCCCAGAGTGCTCCCCTCTCCCCCTGCAGAGCTCCGGGCGGCGTTTCTGGAGTTCGACAAGGACCGGGACGGGTTCATCTCCTGCAAGGACCTGGGGAACCTCATGAGGACCATGGGCTACATGCCCACCGAGACGGAGCTGGCTGAGCTGGGCCAGCAAATCCGCATGAGCTGTGAGGCTGGGGAAGGGGGCGAGGGGAGGGCTCAGGGGGGAGCGGGCCAGGAGAGAGGGTGGAGAGCAGTGGGAGGGAGGGAGGGAGGGAGGAGGGTCAGGGGGAGGCAGCACGGACGCGGCGAACGTGGTGGCTCTCAGGGACAGATTTGGGTTCAGGTCCCAGGCCGTTCGTTACGAACCTGGTCGTTTTGAAAAGTGGAGGTAAAGCCCCGCACACCCTACACCGGGGATTGAAGCCAGCAACCTGGGCATGTGCCCTCGACCTCGAATTGAACTGTGACCTCCTGGTTCAGAGGTCAATGCTCAGCCACTGCGTTTGACGCTGGAAACAAAATTTGGACTTGGAGCTGGTGTAAGGCGACCAGATCATCCCGCTTTTGGCGGGACAGTCCACATTTTCAACAATTTTTCCCCGCGTCCCTCCGCGTTTTTTTTTTTTTTTTAAAAAGTCCCGAATTTTGGAAAGAATCTTTCCAGTCTTTCCAAAAAATTGGGACTTAAAAAATATATTTTATTGATATTTTACAGAGAGGAAAGGAGAGAGATAGAGAGCTAGAAACGTCGATGAGAGAGGAACATCAACCAGCTGCTTCTTGCACACGCCCTACCGGGGATGTGCCTGCAACCAGTGTACATGCCCCTGACTGGAATCGAACCTGGGACCCTTCAGTCTGCAGGCCGACGCTCTACCACTGAGCCAAACCGGTTTCGGCAGGACTTAAAAAAAAAAAAAATGCCGCTAGCGTCGATGAATAGTGTTGCAAAAAGGATGTTTATTTCCTTATTTTTTTCAGACAGCAATGAGAGCTGATCTGGGGATGGAAGCTGGGTTTGCCTAGGCCAGGGGTGGGCACACTTTTTGACCCGAGGGCCACAATGGGCTCTTAAACTGGACCGGAGGGCCGGAACAAAAGCAACCTGACCATGCTGGCACTCTCCTCTTGGGCTGCTGGTGAAGGAGCGGAGGGGAGAGCAGGAGAACCCTCTGCTCTTTCGGCTCCGCGGGCCCGATAGAACAGCCGAGGGGGCCGGATCCGGCCCGCGGGGCCGTAGTTTGCCCACGGCTGGCCCAGGGACAGGTTGCTGAGTGAACAGGGTTGAATCCCAGGACGTGGACGTGTTCACGTCTAGGAAGACTTTGGTGCTCATTGAACTCACACCCTCCCTTCTACCGACGAGGGAGCGTAGCCGTGGAGCCATGAAGAGCTTTATTCCAGGCTGCACGGACAGTTAGCTCCCCCCCTCCCCCCCTCCCCCGACTCCTCCTGCTCAGAGCAGAGTCCCGGGGGCTTGAGCTGGCTCAGAGAGGTCAGAGGGCAGAGCGGCCGGGGAAGGTCTATGTCTCGGACAGACCGGGGGGCACAGGCGGGCGGAGGGGTGGGCATGGGGACCTCACCGGGCCTGCCTCTCCCTCCCCAGTGGGCGGCCGCGTGGACTTCGAGGACTTTGTGGAGCTGATGACCCCCAAGCTGCTCGCAGAGACGGCGGGGATGATCGGCGTCCAGGAGCTGAGAGACGCCTTCAAGGAAGTGAGTGGGGGTTTCGCCGGGCGGGGGTGTGTGTGTGTGTGTGTGTGGCTCAGGCTCTCCCAGGCTGGTTATCAGCCATGGACAGAGCCCACCCACACCAACTGTTTTTTTTCTAGCTATGGTGGGATTTATTTTTTATTTTTCAAAATATATTTTATTGAGTTTTTAGAGAGGAAGGGAGAAGGATAGAGAGTTAGAAACATGGATGAGAGAGAAACATCGATCAGCTGCCTCCTGCACAACCCCCACTGGGGATGTGCCCGAAACCAAGGTACATGCCCTTGACCGAAATCGAACCCGGGACCTTTCAGTCCACAGGCCGACGCTCTATCCACTGAGCCAAGCCGGTCTCGGCCAATTTATTTATTTTTTTTAAAAAAAACATTTCTTTATTGATTTCAGAGAGGAAGGGAGAGGGATAGAGAGCTAGAAACATCAATGATGAGAGAGAATCATTGATCGGCTGCCTCCTGCCCGCCCCCTCCTGGGGATTGAACCTGCAACCCGGACATGTGCCCTTGACCAGAATAGAACCTGGGACCCTCCAGCCCGCAGGTCAATGCTCTGCCCGCTGAGCCAAACCGGCCGGGGTGGATTTAGGTTTTAAATGAACGTGGTGTGGAAGGGCTGGCATGTGGACACAGACCCTGTGGGACTGCGATGGGAACAGGAGGACCGGTGAGGAGGCTGTTGCCATAATCCAGACCAGAGGTGGCTGTGGCCCGCGCTGGGGTGGCATCCGCAGAGCAGGAGAGGGGGGACTGGCTCCCAGTGCATTGTGGACAGAGAGCCGGCAAGAAGCCCGGGTGAGCAGGTGGAGAGCGTGCAGTGGACAGGCTTGGAGGCAACTAATTAACTCGGGAAACCTTACTCAGTGCGACCCTGGGAAAGACAGGCCTGGAGGCTGAGGGGGGAGCAGTCACCGAGGCGTCAAACCACCTGCCCTCCAGGAGGTGACCTTCTCCGGGGTGACCACGTGCAGAAGCTCTTAGCTTGGCCAGCAGGGGGCGCGCAGGAGGCAGCCAATCCATGTTTCTTTCTCATGGATGCTTCCATCTCTTTATCCCTCTCCCTTACTCTCTCTCTACAAACCAATAAAAAACATGTATTTTAACATGCTCTTAGCTTAGTTCTTTAGTCACAGTAAGCGATCAGTAAACACTGATTTGTTTTTATCATCATCATCACCATCATCAATCCTTCTCCTCATTGCTACCCTGTTTCCCCGAAAATAAGACAGTGTCTTACTATATTAATTTTTTGCTCCCAAAGATGCGCTAGGTCTTATTTTCAGGGGATGTATTGTGTTTCCACGAAGTAGGTCTTATTTTCGGAGGGTGCCTTATTTTCGGAGAAACGCGGGTAGTAACGTTGAGCCTCGAACAACACAGGTTTAAACTTCCCGGGGCCACTTTTATGGGGTTGCCCCCTCCCCCCCAAATGTATACACATACTTGGAATAATTATAAAGGCAGTGGTTATTAAAATACACTTCATTTCTAAAGTGAGCTGTCAGCTGCTAAAGTGTATACACATTTTTGGGGGGACTCCCTTCTGTGGCTTTTTTTACAATACATAGATTGGAAAACTTTTTGGAGATGCGCGATCATTTGCAAAAACTGACGGATGAATCTTATGATTAAAACAAAATTTATTTGTTTTGCCCTCGCCGGCTTGGCTCAGTGGATAAAACGTCAGCGGCGGACTGAGAGGTCCCAGGTTCGATTCCGGCCGAGGGCACATGCCTGGGTTGTGGGCTCGATCCCCCGTTCAGGAGGCAGCTGATCCATGATTCTCTCTCATCATTGATGTTTCTCTCTCTCTCTCTTTCTCCCTTCCTCTCTGAAATCAACGAAGAAATGTATCTAAAATTTTTTATTTATTTTAAAAAAATATATTTTATTGATTTTTTTTTTTTATAGAGGAAGAGAGAGGAATAGAGAGTTAGAAACCTTGATGAGAGAGAAACACCCATCAGCTGCCTCTTGCACGCCCCCTACTGGGGATGTGCCCACAACCAGGGTACATGCCCTTGACCGGAATCGAACCTGGGACCTTTCAGCCTGCAGGCCCACGCTCTATCCATTGAGCCAAACCGGTTTCGACTAAAAAATATTTTTATTGATTTTAGAGAGGAAGGAAGAGGGAAGGGAGATTGAAATAGAAACATCAATGATGAGAGAGAATCATGGATCAGCTGCCTCCCGCACGCCCCCTTACCGGGGATCGAGTCTGCAACCCAGGCCTATGCCCTTGGCCGGAATCGAACCTGGGACCCTTCAGTCCGCAGGCGGACGCTCTATCCACTGAGCCACAAGCGGCCAGGGCATGATATTTTCAAAATTCCACTTTCTCTGGCCTACGGTGCGGTGCGAGTGCAGCGTACCGCACACACAACGCCCCAAGCAGGTGTCGACGGGCGGGTTTCTGTAGGGGTGAGGTTTGCAGGGGGCTGTCGTGGTTGGCTTTGGGGGGGGGGGAACCACCGGTCCCAGGCAGGCCTCTGCCTGGGCAGGGGGTGGGCGCCCCTCGCCCCCTCGCCGACCGGAGGGCCGGCTGCCCCGTCCCCGCCCGCTCCTCTCCAGTTCGACGCCAACGGGGACGGGGCCATCACGCTGGCCGAGCTGCGGCAGGCCATGCAGAGGCTGCTGGGGGAGGAGCTGAGCCCGCGGGAGCTCGCCGAGGTGGTCCGGGAGGTCGACGTGGACGGCGACGGCGCCGTGGACTTCGAGGGTGAGGCCGCCGGCGCCCTCCCTGCGTGGTTCCCCACCAGCCGCTCCTCCCTGCGCTCCTCCCTGCTCCTCTCCCTCCTTCCTCTCCTCCCCCTCCTCCCCGCTCCTCCCTGCTCCTCTCCCTCCTTCCCCTCCTCCCCCTCCTCCCCACTACCCCTCTCGCTCCTCTCGCTCCTCCCGCTCCTCTCTGCTTCTCCCCCTCCTCCCCACTCCTCCCCTGGCTTCAGGTTGGGGGTGGGTGGGCAGGTTTGGGGAGGGCTTCCGTTGCAGCCCTTTCTGACCGCGCCATGGCAACGCAAAGGTCTGGCTCAGTGGTTAGAGCGTGGGCCTGATGGTTTGGCTCCTGGTTGAGTGCACGCACCTCGGCGGCCGCTTCCATCCCCGACCCTGGTCACGGCGTGCGCGGGGGGCAACCAACTGATGTGTCTCTCTCACATCGATGTTTCTCTCTCTCTCTCTCTCTCTCTCTCTCTCTCTCTCCCCCCCCTTTCCCCCTCCCTTCCACTCTCTCTAAGAAGTCAGTGGGAAAAAATATCCTCGGGGGAGGATTAACATACTCTCGAATAAAGAGGGGATGTGCAAATCGACCGTCACGCCACCACCAAAGATGGTGGCACCCATAGGGCAGAAGGCTTGCGTCCTTGCCCGTATCGTGCCTGGCCTCGGAGAGGGCATCTGGCTGGGCCAGGTGTGGAACCCCTCTGGCTGGGGAGGGAAGTTGGGGGCCATGAGGCCAGAGGGGGGGGGCAGTTGGGGGCCCGGCAGGGGGTGCAGTTGGAGGTGAGCAGGCTTGGCAGGCAGAGTGGTTAGGGGCGATCGGGCAGGCAGACGGGCGAGTGGTTAGGAGCCAGCGGTTCCGGATTGTCCGAGGGATGTCCGACTGCCAGCTTAGGCCGGATCCCACAGGGACATCCCCCGAGGGGTCCCAGGTTGGAGAGGGTGCAGGCCGGGCTGAGAGACCCCCCCGCCCCCCCCCCCCCCCCCCCCCGTGCACAGAATTCGTGCGCTGGGCCACTGGCATTAAATAAATAGCAAAGACCCCGGTGCCTCTCCCTTCTCCTGGCTTCAGCCGTGCCCTCCCGCCCCCCTGGCCTCAGCCTCAGCCCCAGGTGGGGGTACACACCCCCTCGGCCTCAGCCTCCGCTGGGGGTGTGCACCTCTTATTTTTTTTTTTTTAAATATTTTATTGTTTGTTTTTTTTTTTACAGAGAGGAAGAGAGAGAGGGATTGAGAGTTAGAAACGTCGACGAGAGAGAAACATCGACCGGCTGCCTCCTGCACGCCCCCCACCGGGGATGTGCCCGCAACCAAGGTACATGCCCTTGACCGGAACCGAACCCGGGACCTTTCAGTCCGCAGGCCGACGCTCTACCCACGGAGCCACACCGGTTTTGGCTGGGTGTGCACCCCGTCGGCCTCAGCCCCAGGTGGGGTGCACCCCTTCGGCCTCGGCCGAGGTCTGGGAGCCTCCCAGACCTCTCTGCGCCTCCCTGCAGGCGGTGATCGCCGCGGACCTTGCCGGGGTGACTCGTGTTTGCCCCTCGGCCGTGAAGTCTGGGGGCAGCGAGGGGTCTGCCCTGAGCCGCCGCTGCCTGCAACGCCCCCCACTGAGCCACACAGGCTGTGGCTTTGCGGGGTGGCCGAGAGCCAGCTGGCCTGGCCAGCCCCCCCCCCGGGGGGTGGCCAGCGGGCCTCCCTGAGGACGTGGAGGAAGCAGGAGGCAGACCCTGAGGAGCCGGCCCAGGCCCACCCAGGCCAGGGCTGGGCAGACCGGCCCCCAGGCCTGGGCGGGGCCAGCCGGCCCCTCGGCGTGGGTCGCACGCAGCCGGGCCGGGTCGTGTGTCCCTGTCCCGGCCGCCCGGCCGCCCGCCCCCCACAGGCCCGCCCTGGCCTGGGCTTGCTTATTTGCGAAGGGGTGCCCACCCCTCTGGGGCTGGTGGAAAAGGCGAAAGAAGATACTTGTAATCACTTGTTTTTAAGTATTAAATACCGTATTTGCCGGCGTATAAGACGATTTTTTGGCCCTGAAAAATACCGTATTTGCCGGCGTATAAGAGACTGGGCGTATAAGACGACCCCCTAACATTTCCACTCAAAATACAGAGTTTGTTATATACTCGCCGTATAAGACTACCCCCCACTTGGAGGCATATTTTTCAGGGCCAAAAAGTCGTCTTATACGCCGGCAAATACGGTACTTCATTATGTGTTAAGTAATTAAAAATAAACTATTTAGCCGAAACCGGTGTGGCTCCGTGGATAGAGCGTCGGCCTGCGGACTGAAGTTGTCCCGGGTTCGATTCCGGTCAAGGGCATGTACCTTGGTGGCGGGCACATCCCCGGTGGGGGTGTGCAAGAGGCAGCTGTTCGATGATTCTCTCTCATTGATGTTTCTAACTCTCTATCCCTCTCCCTTCCTCTCTGTAAAAAAAATCAATAAAATACATATTAAAAAATTATTTAACATGGACGGTGACTTTATCCCATATAGTAGAAGCGTGATATGCAAACTGCCCCCTGGATTGGGCGTTCGACCGGGATTTTGATCGGGATTTTGACCAGGGGTTGGACCGGGGGATGGGTCTGCCTTGCCAACCTCCTGCAGCTCCTCCCCCCGCCGGCCCGCCCTATCAGCCCCAATCCGGCGGGCTGGCTGGACCCCACCCATGCATGCATTCGTGCACTGGGCCTCTGGTAAGCATTATACCGTTTAACCACCGTAAAAACCACGTAAGGTAATTTCTCTTTAAAAACATATGTTTTTATTGACTTCAGAGAGGAAGGGAGAGGGAGAGAGATAGAAACATCCACGATGAGAGAGAATCATTGATTGGCTGCCTCCTGCACACGCCCCCCCCCCACCCCCCCCACTGGGGATTGAGGCTGCAACCTGAGAATGTGCTAGAACTCTCCTGGGTTCATAGGTCAACGCTTAACCACTGAGCCACAGTGGCAGGTGGTAACTTCTCATTTTAGTTAAAAAAAAAAAAACACCCCACATTTTATTGACTTTTTACAGAGAGGAAGGGAGAGGGAGAGTTAGAAACATTCATCAGCTGCCTCCTGCACGCCCCCTACTGGGGATGTGCCCACAACCAAGGTACATGCCCTTGACCGGAACCTAGGACCCTTCAGTCCGCAGGCCGACGCTCTATCCACTGAACCACACTGGTTTCGGCTCAGTTATTTATTTATTTTTAGTATCTTTATTGATTTCAGCGAGGAAGGGAGAGGGAGAGAGAGAAACATCAACGACGAGAGAGAATCATCGATCGGCTGCCTCCTACACGCCCCCTTTGAGGGGTCGAACCCACAACCCAGGCATGTGCCCTTGACGGGAATTGAACCTGGGACTCCTCAGTCTGCAGGCCGACACTCCATCCACTGAGCCAGTCAGGCTCGGGGCCTCATGCTTGTCCCCGAAGACACCAAGGCCTCCGGGGGTCAGGAGATTCCCGAGGACCGCGTGGCTCGGACCCAGGAAGGCCCAGCGAGGGGGGTGTCGCCTCAGCGGGACTTTGTTCGCAGAGTTCGTGAAGATGATGTCCCGCTGAGGAGGTCCGGGCGCCGGCGGCCCCACCCGGAGTCGGGGATCCAGCTGAGGACGAGGACGGATGCCCTGGGGGGGGGGTAGGGAGGGAAGAGGGGGAGGTGAACTGGACTGAGGCTGGCGGTGGGGGCGGGGGCGGGGGCGGGGGATGGCACCCCTAGAACTGGGTGAGGAGGAACACTCTCTGGATGGGGATGGGAACGGCCTGGGGTCTGCCCCCAACAATCCCGGCGATGAACCCCATCTTTGGACGCCACCTACTCCCACCTCCCCGCCCCCTGCCCGCCTCTCCCCCGGCCTTCTCTCCCTCCTCCTGTGCAGCCTGGTCTGTCCTCCTCCCAGCGGCCAGCGCACAGGCCTGCCTCCCCTTCCTCCTCCACCTGCCTCCCCTTCCTCCTCCATCTGCTTCCCCTTCCTCCTCCACCTGCCTCCCCTTCCTCCTCTCTCTGCCTCCCCTTCCTCCCCACCTGCCTCCCCTTCCTCCTCCATCTGCTTCCCCTTCCTCCTCCACCTGCCTCCCCTTCCTCCTCCCTCTGCCTCCTCTTCCTCCTCCCTCTGCCTCCCCTTCCTCCTCCATCTGCCTCCCCTTCCTCCTCCATCTGCCTCCCCTTCCTCCCGCCTCCCTTCCTCCTCCATCTGCCTCCCCTTCCTCCTCCCTCTGCCTCCCCTTCCTCCTCCATCTGCCTCCCCTTCCTCCTCCACCTGCCTCCCCTTCCTCCTCCACTTGCCTCCCCTTCCTCCTCCATCTGCCTCCCCTTCCTCCCCACCTGCCTCCCCTTCCTCCTCCATATGCCTTCCCTTCCTCCTCCCTCTGCCTCCCCTTCCTCCTCCATCTGCCTCCCCTTCCTCCTCCATCTGCTTCCCCTTCCTCCTCCACCTGCCTCCCCTTCCTCCTCTCTCTGCCTCCCCTTCCTCCTCCATCTGCCTCCCCTTCCTCCTCCATCTGCCTCCCCTTCCTCCTCCACCTGCCTCCCCTTCCTCCTCCATCTGCCTCCACACCCCCGCCCCGTCCCTGGTTCCCGGGGTGACAGGGAGCTGCCCAGCGCTGGCCAGACTCGGGCCTTGTGGAGACGGATCGTTCAGGTGCATCGGCCTGCATCCCCCTCCCCTCCCCTCCCCCTCGGGCCCTCGATTTTTGGGGGCGCAGTCTGTGTTCCCCTCTGGCTTCCGGCTTCCTTGTCCTTGTGAAGCGGACTCAGGCCACGGAATTAAGCCACAGGTCAGATTATCCAGGTTTAGGCTAAGCGGATCCCCAGGGGGTTAATCCCCCGCAAAATGCCATCACCCTGCAGAGAGAGGGGGGACCGCAGCCCCGGAGCCCAGGCGGGGAGCACCGCCTCCGCCTCGCCCTCTGCAGGGCTGCGTGGGGAGAGCCCTCCCAGTGGCTGGGCAGTGGGCTCCAGGCTCCACCCCCGAACCCCCAACCCACACCCAGGTCCAGGCTGCAGAACCAGAACCCAGGCTTCTTCCTCCCCCTCCTCCTCTTCCTCTTCCTAATCTCCTCCTCCTCATCTCCTCCTCCTCTTCTTCCTCCTCCTCCTAATCTCCTCCTCCTCTTCCTCCTCCTTCTCATCTCCTCCTCCTCCTCTTCTTCCTCCTCCTTCTCACCTCCTCCTCCTCTTCCTCCTCCTTCTCATCTCCTCCTCCTCTTCCTCTTCCTCCTCCTCCTAATCTCCTCCTCCTCTTCCTCCTTCTCATCTTCTCCTCCTCCTCTTCCTCCTCCTTCTCATCCCCTCCTCCTCTTCCTCTTCCTCCTTCTTCTCATCTCCTCCTCCTCTTCTTCCTCCTCCTCTCCCTCCTCATCTTCTCCTCTTCCTCCTCCTCCTCCTCACCTCCTTCTCCTCCTCCTCTTCCTCCTCTTCCTTCTTTCTCATCTCCTCTTCCTCCTTCTCATCTCCTCCTCATCTTCATCTCCTCCTCCTCTCCTCCTCCTCCCTCCCTCTCCTCCTCCCTCCTTCTCTTCCTTCTCCTCCCTCTCCTCTCCCTCCTCCCCTCCCCCTCCCTTCCCCCCCTCCTCGCCTCTCCCTGCCAGCAGGAGGCCCTCCCCGTGCAGAGAGCAGCTCCCGCCTTCCTCCCCGTCGTGCTCACGTCTGAAACCCGGCGGGAAGATGTGCGGGACGGCCCACCGGCTCCAACAGCCTGTTGCGCAGATTCAAAAAGTTTAAAAAGCGGAGTCCGTCCCGCCTTCGAGGCTCAGGGGTGGACCGCTGACCTAGGAACCAGGAGGTCACGGCTTGATTCCCCGTCACGGGCACCTGCCCAGGCTTCCAGCTGGATCCCCAGTAGGGGGCGTGCAGGAGGCGGCTGATCCACGATTCCCTCTCATCATTGATGTTTCGCTCTCTCCCCACCTCCCTTCCTCTCTGAAATCAATAAAAATATGTTTTAAAAACACACGCTAAACGTCTGTGGGTTTTTTTTTTTTAAGGTGGAATCAGAATAATGTATTTCCTAACCCATTCCCGTGGCCTCTCATTGTCATTTCTTCACCGTCCCGAGACCATGGCATTTTACGCTTCCTACGCTTTTCCCTCTCCCGCCCCCCGCCCTCCTCCTACCTTCGTTTGCTCAACAGCGAAGCACGAAGTTCCAAGGGCACACCCCAGGCCCGGGGGAGCTTACACTGTAACGGCAGGAGACAGCCACGGAACCATGTAAAGGAGCAAATGTAACTGTACTGAGCATGTCAGAAGGCGGTGAGAGACATGGGGAGGGGAGCATGGCACAGAAACGGGGCTTTTAGGGGCTCTGGGAACGCAGAGGGGCGGTCATTCCGCAGGGGGCCCCGGGGGCGTGACGGTGAGCGTCCGGACACGGTGCAGGGTGCAGGGTGCAGGGTGCGTGCAAAGGCCCCGAGCAGGAATGTGCCTGGAGGGCCGGGAGGCCAGGGCAGAGGCGTGGGAGGCAGTTAGACAGACATGAGCGGAGCAGGGACGATGGGCCGGGTACAGAAGGCCACCAGGGTGGAAAGCCCTCAGGGCCTTGATGGGAACGGGGAATTTTGAGCGTGCTTCCAGAGAGGCCGTGGACTGGGCCCCGGATAGAGCTGTCCGTGCTGACACCAGGCCAGGCCTTGGGATAGGGCCTCATGGCCCCTTCAGAAAGCTGACCGTGATTCTTTCACAGATCTCGGTCAGCTTTCTGAAGAACAGGATGACCCTGTGAACAACGTGGCCGTCAATGGTACGACGCTGACGTGGCTCGGGAAAAAAAAAACTGTTTTGCCTTGGGTTGCTTGCTCTGCAAGAACAGGATGTGGTTAATGGGCTTAACAAGTGGTCCCGCACAAAGGGCCGGGGCTGCTCTCCGGACTCCCTGCGTGGAGAAAGGCAGAGCAGTCACCGGTTGGCCGGCCGGCTAATAAAGGCTCCCTAAATTTTAATTTGGTCTCGGCTCCAGTGGTCATTCACTGGCCTCCGCTCCACAACAGGCCTAACAACAGACAACTGTAGGGGGGTGGGGGTGGGGGCCTTGTCCCAGGCTGACCTGTGTTCCCCTAGCACATCGCTGGCCATGCGGTTTGGACCTCCCAAGCCTCCCCCCCTCCGACCTTTCCCCCCCCTGGAGACAATATCCAGGCCTCTTTGTAGTTCAGCTCCAGGCCCAGAAAAGCAGCAAAACCAGACAAGGGATGGCACAGCCTCGGCTACTCTCAGGACCACCTGCATTGCACGATGACCCCTTCCTGGTGCCGGCCGGTCAGACAGAGGGGACTCCAACCCTGAAAGGACGCACCTGGAAAGCCGGTGGGTAACCTATGGGGATCTTCCCCTGGGACGTCCCCCAAATCTCCACCCTCAACCCCTCAGGACGCAGGGCCCATGGTGCCCTCCCTCCCTCCCTCCCAGGAGCACACGGGCCCCCATGACCTCCCTCACTCCCCAGCCCAGAGGGTGCCGGCAACCGAAACGGAACACTGTCACTCGTAATAAAATGTAAGGGGAGCTGGCCAACCTGGATGGCTCTGAATGGCCGGAGCTGTTAACTCTCATCGTCTAGTTGAGATAGGGGTGGTTGAGGCGACTTGAATTTGTTGATCACGGGCAAATTCTTGTTGATTTTCTGTTGTTGGGACTTTCCCGCCTAAGAGCTGTCTTTGTCTCAGAATCTCAGTAAAAGGAATGGTGAAAGGCCAGAGCATCGAGTAGTTCTCCCTAAGAGGTGGGCTCCCGCCTGACCCCCGTTTTCCTTAATTAAATCTTTTCCAGTTTTTCTTCATTTTAGGGTGTGGCCTCCTCCAGAAACCGGACCCAGAGTGGGCCCTGTGCCACGCGGGTCGTGTGAGGGATCCCACAGGAGGGTCCTGCTTTGGCTTCTGTCACTTGTTTTCTGAGCCCATGGCTTCTCCACACATTTCCTTTTTAAAAAAAATAATATATATTTATTGATTTTCCACAGAGAGGGAGGGAGAGGGATAGAGAGCTAGAAACGTCGATGAGAGAGAAACATCGACCAGCTGCCTCCGGCACACCTCCTACCGGGGATGTGCCCACAACCAAGGTACTACATGCCCTTGACCGGAATCGGACCCGGGACCTTTCAGTCCGCAGACCGACGCTCTATCCACTGAGCCACACCGGTTTCGGCCTCACCACGCATTTCTTCCACCTCTGTGATTTTTTTTCTAAGATGTCCTCTTAACGGTTTGAGTCTTGGCTCTGCATTCTTTCTCAGCCAGAACTCAAGTGCCAAGGTTGCGGGACCCAGATCGGGTCTGACCCGCGGCCCTGACACCCGGGGCTGTTCCCGCGGCCGCCGACAGCAGGGGCCAGCGTGGGCCGGGTTCCTTCGCGCGAGTGTGTTCTTCGAGGCCGTTTTCAGGGTCTCGGGGAGGGTTCGGAGCCGAGCAGCGACATGACGCAGACCCGCCTTTCCAAGCCGACTTCCGCCTCCTGTCCCAGCTCCGTCCCATTCATCTCTACACCCTCACGCAGTCGGTATCCTATTAGCTGAGTCCCTACTGGGTGCCTGGCCCTGTCAGGTGAGGGAAGTAGAGCACTGATAAGGGACTTGACCTCAAGGAGCTTCTATTTTATTTTAATGTTTTATTTTTTAAAAAAAAAGACATATTTTAATTGATTTTTTACAGAGAGGAAGGGAGAGGGATAGAGAGTTAGAAACATCGATGAGAAAGAATCATCGATCAGCTGCCTCTTGCACACCCCCTACTGGGGATGTGCCCGCAACCAAGGTACATGCCCTTGACCGGAATCGAACCCGAGACCTTTCAGTTCGCAGGCCGACGCTCTATCCACTGAGCCAAACCGGTTTCGGCAATGTTTCATTTAAAAAAAAAAGACATATTTTAATTGATTTTAGAGAGGTAGGGAGTGGGAGAGAGAAAGTTAGAAACATCAATGATGAGAGAGCATCCTTAACCGGCTGCCTCCTGCATGCTCCCCTACTGGGGATCGAGTCCACAACCCTGGGCATGTGCCCTTGGCCGGAATCGAACCGGGGACTCTTCAGTCTGCAGGCTGACGCTCTCTCTATCCACTGGGCCAAACCAGCTAGGGCAAGGAGCTTATATGTTAGAGCCACACGATTAAATAGGCTTTTCGGCGACGATGGAAATGTCCTTGCTCTGTGCCCTGCATTCCGGCAGTCGCCAGCCGTATGTGGCGATTAAGTATTAAGTGTGAGTGTCGCCAGACAGGGCAGGGGCCCGGAGCAGGCCTGGCTCGGGCCGGCCCGTGGCGTGTGGGTTCCTGACTTCGTGCGGGAAAGATTTCACATCGCGAGTCCAGGTGGTTGTGAGAGTGTGCTCGCTGAAGCGGGGACCACTGCACGGGAAGGGCTTTGGGTAGAAGGAGTTCCAGGAGCCGAAACCGGTGTGGCTCAGTGGATAGAGCGTCGGCCTGCGGACTGAAAGGTCCCGGGTTCGATTCCGTTCAGGGGCATGTACCCTGGTTGTGGGCACATCCCCTGAAGGGGGTGTGCAAGAGGCAGCTGATCGATGTTTCTCTCTCATCGATGTTTCTAACTCTCTATCCCTCTCCCTTCCTCTCTGTAAAAAATCAATAAAATATATTAAAAAAATCTTTATTAGAAGGAGCTCATAGCTACCTCATAGCTGTAATTTGGCCACTGTTAATGAATCGTGATGTAAATATCTGTGTTTTCTGATGGTCTTAGGCTCTACAGCAGCGGCTCTCAGCCTGTGGGCCACCTAAGGTGGTCAGAAAACACAGATATTTACATTACGATTCATTAACAGCAGCCAAATTACAGCTGTGAGGTAGCAACGGAAATAATTTAATGGTTGGGGGTCACCCCAGCACGAGGAGCTGTACGAAAGGGTCGCGGCGTTAGGAAGGTTGAGGACCACTGTCCTCGAGGGAGCCCACCCCGGTATCTCCAATATTAAGGGTTTTATCTCCCCCCTGCAGGTGAGAATCTTAGAGGGGGGTTTCGGGAGAATATTCATCAGCTCTCCAGGTGTGTGTTTAATATGCGGAGGCATCCAAATGAGCGTGGAGTGGAGTTTGGGATTGCTCTTTGGTCGGCATTGTCGTTTTAGTTTTATCTTGGGTCTGCCTGGCTCTGGTGGGTTTAATATATATATTTCATTGATTTTTTTTTTTTTCAGAGAGGAAGGGAGAGGAGCAGAGAGCCAGAAACATCGATGAGAGAGAAACATCGACCAGCCGCCTCTTGCACACCTCCTACCAGGGATGTGCCCGCAACCAAGACACATGCCCTTGACTGGAGTCGAACCTGGGACCCTTCAGTCCGCAGGCCGACGCTCTATCCACTGAGCCACACGGGTTTTGGCACTGGTGGGGTTTTCATGAATCCCCAGACTTCCTCTGTCCTTGGGTGCGGCCGGCACCTTGGCATTACCTGGGCCTCTGTCCTCTCTCTCCCCGACCCGGGGAGTAAGCGCTGTGTTCTCTCTCCGGTTGGGAGGGGAGAGATAAACCTTTTGCTCTCACGTGTCCGTGCTGAGCGGAGCGAAGTCTCGTGGTTCACCAGCTGGCTGCACTTCGTTTGAGCCTTGCTAGCTCTCTGTCTCCATCCCCCCCATCCTCCCACCCCACCCGCCCAGGAGTTTCCCCAGCTTCTCGCTATCCTGCCTCGTGATGAGTGAGGCTGAGACGTGGATTGAAAACATTTTTTTTTCTTTATTGGATTAAGTTCATGACATTTCATTCATCAATTATTGACCTTCTTATGGATGCGTCAAGTGAACCTTCTGAATCCGACCTCCCCACCCGGGTCTCCCGTGCCATGAGCCTGGGCTACTCTAGGTTCTGGAGGCAAACCTAGGGACAAGGTGTTCGCTTCCTTGGAGCGTACAGTCCAGGGCGAGGGGAGAAGAAAAGAATAATTACTTAAGAGAAGTTCAGAGCAGGAAAGGGCTTTGCGGGAGAGGAAGTGGGGTGGTGAGATGCCAAGGGAAGTGGGGGAGGAGGCAGGAGGGTTGAGTCAGCTGGAGTAAAGAAGGAGGGAGGAGGAGAGAGGGGTGGAGAGAGGAGGAGGGAGCGAAGGAAGAGGAGGAAAAGAAGAGGGGGAAGGGGAGGGAAAGAGGAGGAATGAAAGGAGGAGGGGCCGAGGAAGGGAGAGGAGAAGGAAGAGGAGAGGAAAGAGGAGAGGGGGAAGGGGGCCCTGGCCAGTGTGGCTCAGTTGGTTGAACACCGTCCGGTGCATTGAAATGTCGCTTGTCAGGTCAGGCCACATGCCCAGGGCCTCAATTCCCCCAGCCGGGGTGATTGTGGGAGGCAACTGATTGATATTTCTCTCTAACGCCCATGTTTCTCTCTTCCTCTCCCTCTCCCTCTCTCTCTAAAAGAAAATCAATATATATATATATATATATATATATATATATATATATATATTTTTTTTTTTTTTTTTTAAAGAGGAGGAAGGGAGAGGCAGAAAAGAAGGTGGGAAGTGGGGGGAAGGACAACAAGAGGTTGCATCTGGGCTCGCAGGGAGACAGATTCTGTCATCGATTATTGATGCCTGCCACGGTCGCGGGGGGAAGGCGTCACCGAGGCAGTCTTGCAATGAATTCTCTACCCTTCGTTTACGTACTAGTTTATTTATTGATGATTTCGTAAGGACCTGCGAATGCTCCACCCCAAACTGTGATTTTTTTCCTCCCCCCCAAAAAAGAAGCGTGAGGCTGCACTGACTTCCGAGGCTCCCTGGGCGGACAACCTGATCTCCCCACACAGCCACCACGCACTCGCACCCCTCACCACATCGCTCCTTCTAGGAGGCAGGAAGGGCAGCCCGAGTTCACATTCGGGGGCCCTTTATGGGTGCCTGGGCCGCATTCCCCCTGTTTTTCCCCCGTGACCGAGGTTAAGATTAAGCGAGATAGCGGGCAGGGGATTTCTAAAGGTGATCAACGAAGCTTGAAAGATGACACGAGAAAGACGAAGCTGGCCCCACACTTCCTCTTCCTTGGGAGACGGGTCCTCCTCCCCTGGAAAAGAAAACCCAGAGCCGGCGTTTAGGTAACAGGGATGCCAGGACTCACACTGCAACATACACGGTATTGATGTTCAAGCATTTGGACACCTCCCCCCCCCCCATCCCTCCTCTGGCAGCAGCATTTGAACAACCTCCCCCCCCTCCCCTGGCTCCTGGGAGCCAGCCAGTCAAAGAAAGACCCCTGAGCACCTTAGCTCTGTTGTGGGAGGTGTGGTGGGAGAGGGACCTGCAAGAAGCGAGCTCTGCTCTGACGGGTGGGACTTGGAGGACGGGCCCTGAACATATTCTCAGTCTCAGATACAGACTGGGGACCATGGTGGGTGTTTTTGAATAGCCACCTGGTTAAGTTGGCACCCGGAGTTCACACCTGGAGTTTACAGTCGGAGTTCACACCCGGGAGTTCACACCTGGAGTTCCCGCCCCAGGAGTTCACACCCATCCTTGCCCCCTCGCCAACTAGGGGAGAATTTTCACTGCCAGGCCACAGCGGAGGAGGAGCCACGGATGCTGGCGTCCCCCGTGAGCCATGCACATGAGGGCGATAAGGAGAAACAGCGCCAGTGTTCTCCATCCTGGCAGCGGAGCTTGGTCCACACACCTCACGGAAGGGCTTCTCTTTACGCTTAAACCCCAGAATGCCATTGGCTAGGCGGGTGGGTCCCCTGCAGGGGTTCTGGGGAGAGTGAAGCCAGGAGGGACTCAGGAGGGAAAAAAAGGGGAGGAGAGCCGGAACCGGTGTGGCTCAGTGGATAGAGCATCAGCCTACGGACTGAAGGGTCCCGGGTTCGATTCCGGTCAAGGGCATGTACCTTGGTTGCGGGCACATCCCCGGTGGGGGGTGTGCAGGAGGCAGCTGGTCGATGTTTCTCTCTCATTGATGTTTCTAACTCTTTATTCCTCTCTCTTCCTCTCTGTAAGAAATCAATAAAATATATTTTTTTTAAAAAAGGGAGGAGAGAGCTGGTCCTGCAGAGAGAGTTGGCTTACGCGCCGAGGTGGGGGAGGGGGGCCCAGAGGACCAGGACGGAACGTGGACCCCGCCCGTCCCTTGGTTAGCCCCACGGCGATGGGGGTAGCGGGCCAGCCCACACAGTAGGGCTCCTGGGGACTGGAAGGCCGTCCTTTGCCCAGCAGCTCCGGCGCCGCCGGTTGGAGCAATCTCACGTTCCTGCTGGTTCACACTCGGAGCTCCCGGGCCCGCACTTGGGAATCCTGGGTCTGCATAGCTTCGCCCACCCCCTCCCCCTGCTCTGCTGCCTGGCACGGGCACCCACCCCGATGCCTCCTAGCCTTCTCGTGTGGGAAGTTGTCCCCATGTCTCCCCTCCCTGTCATCCCCCCCCCACACACACACACATACACACTCCATCTGGTCTCCGGGGGGAACCTGGGCAGATCGCACACGCTGGGAGGAAAGGATCCCACCTTCCCATCATCGGGGTGCGCCCCCCCCCCTTAGCTCCCCACCTCCGTGCTCCCTGATCTCACGTTCACACCAGCCTTGCCCCAGGCTCGGCCCCTGCGCGAGGCACCCCCTCCCCGACCCCATCGACCCCGCCGTCTCACCCGGGCGTCGTCAGCAGTACACCCAGGTGCGGTCCTGGTCGTAGTCGTAGGAGGTGGCGCACCACGGGAGGTTCTCCTTGGAGCCTTTGCGGGTGCAGTTGAAGTAGTTCTTGTTTTTGTAGTTGAAGGGGAAGTGGCAGGGGGAGCCGGGCACCAAGGACGTGATCCCTTGGGGGGAGAAGGAGACCGGGCGGTGGGTGGTTGAACTACGGTGGAGGCCATGCTTTGAGAAAGCCCGCCGTGTGAATTCTAACTCTGCTAAGTCCGATTAAGACGCAGGGTGCTTGCCTCAGCTTCCAGGTGGTGGAGACCTGGGGGCCGGGGCGATTGTCCCGGGCCTGGGACCAGAACCAGGAAATCGATTCCCACGGACTCAGTAGCTTCAGGGATAGAAACTGTAGATAACCTTTAAAGACTACCCGCTGAGCTGAAACCGGTTTGGCCCAGTGGATAGAGCGTCGGTCTGCGGGCTGAAAGGTCCCAGGTTCGATTCCGGTCAAGGGCATGTACCTTGGTTGCGGGCACATCCCCGGTAGGAGGTGTGCAAGAGGCAGCTGGTCAGTGTTTCTCTCTCATTGACGTTTCTAGCTCTCTCTCTCTCTCCCTTCCTCTCTGTAAAAAGTCAATAAAACTTAAAAAAAAAATAAAATAAAGACTACCCGCTGAGCTCTGCTTCTGTGTTATGGGCTATCGGTAAGATAGGGCCACATTCCAATGTCCAGGCGGGATGTGACTGGGAACCAACCCTGCGGGTTGTCCCGAGTCTTTAGAATAAAGCTTTTATTATTATTATTTTAAAAAAATATATTTTTTTGATTTTTTACAGAGAGGAAGGAAGAGAGACAGAGAGCTATAAACGTCAATGAGAGAGAAACACCGACCAGCTGCCTCTTGCACACCTCCTACCGGGGATGTGCCCGCAACCAAGGTACATGCCCTTGACCGGAATCGAACCCCGGACCTTCCAGTCCGCAGGCCGATGCTCTACCACTGAGCCAAACCCGTTTTGGCTAGAATAAAGCTTTTAAAATTCAAGCGAAGGAAAATTCCTGTGGTTTGAGCCTTTAACAAGACTTGCCCACCCCTAGAACAGTGCAGTCGTATAGAGTCTACCTGCGTGCAGTGCTCTTGCGGCTGTCCTGGCCAGTTTTTTTGTTTTTGTTTTGTTTTGTTTTTTTCTTTATTTTTTTTTATTTCAATAAATCTTTGCCTGCTTTTTAAAATTCATCATCAGCCTCCGGCGGTCTTGTTTTGAACCCAGGTTTTGACCCCACAGCAGTTATCCCCGCGTGCGCGTTTGCGCTGCTGCCGGGGGAAAGCGCAGGCGTGTGGCGTGGACGCGGCCCGGCTCCCGGGGGTGGGGGTGGGGGGCCACACGCTGGCCTGGACCAGCGGTCGGCAAACTCCTTCGTCCACAGAGCCAAATGTCAACAGTACAAAAGGACTGCAATTTCTTTGGAGAGCCAAGTGTTTTTTGTTTTTTTAAAAACGCGAACCTCTCCTCACGCTGTGTCTTCCACACAGGCTCGCCCAGGCCTCGGCACTTTGTGGAAGAGCCACGGGCGAGGGGCCAAGGAGCCACGCGTGGCTCGCGAGGCGCAGGTTGCCTAGACCTAAATGCCAGGAGACTTCTCTGCCTTTGGAAAGGAGCCGAGTGTAGGACTTGGGGGACGGGGGGAGGGGAGTGGGGCTGTTAGGGGAAGCTGGAGGTGGTGGTGGGAGAGACACAGAGCTTTGTCCCTGGAAGCGCTGGGGAGTGGGATGGGGCTGGCAGGGGACAAGTTACAGTGGGTCCTCTCTGGTCACAGACCCCCCCCCCCCGCGATTTGAGGAGCTGCCTACTCGCTGACACTCTTGTGGGGCCCCCTCCAGTCAATGCTGGGGGCAGGCCTCTAGTCCTGGGTGGACACGCCGAGCGGCACAGGCGTCGCCGAGGCCCCGAAGCCCTGTCCCAAGGCCAACGGGCCACTCCTCCGCCTCCCGCTCTCCTGCGGCAGAGAGGGCCCTCCGGGGCACACGCAGGCCTCCCCACTTTGCCTCTCTGTGCCCTTTCACGGGCGACTTCCCGCTTTCAAATGGCCCCACGCAGAGCGCTGCCGGAGCGTGCCGGCTCCTTCCCTAAGCTCAAGGCGGCTGCCACGCCTCTCTTGGAGAAAACGTGTTAAGGCCGAAACCGGGTTGGCTCAGTGGATAGAGCGTCGGCCTGCGGACTGAGAGGTTCCGGGTTTGATTCTGGTCAGGGGCATGTACCTTGGTTGCGGGCACATCCCCAGTAGGGGGTGTGCAAGAGGCGGCTGATTGATGTTTCTCTCTCATCGATGTTTCTAACTCTCTATCCCTCTCTCTTCCTCTCTAAAAAAAAATCGATAACATATATTTTTTTAAAAAAAGAAAGAAAACGTGTTAAGGAAGGAGCTACTCTCAGGCACCGATGGTTGGCCATCCACAAAAAGGATCTGGAACACGAAAAAGGGCTACTAAGGTATTGCCAGATGACCTTGTCTGTTGCCAAGGTCAAGCCCCTTAAGGGTCACCCCGTTCATTCTCTAGCTCAGGGTCAGCGAGCTTCCTGTAAAGGGCCAGGTGGTGGAGTGTTGAGCATCACACAGTGTTTGCCACCATCTGCATGCCGCCATTGTGGCCGGAAGGCAGCCACAGGCAGGCCATAAGCAGTGGGCATGTCTGTGTGTTGGTGAGACTTTACATGCGGACCCTGGATTTTGTTCTGTTTTTTATTAATCCTCACCTGAGAATATTTTTTTCCCATTAGGTCTTAGAGAGAGTGGGAGGGAGGGAAAAGGAGAGAGAGAGAGAGAGAGAGAGAGAGAGAGAGAGAGAGAGAGAGGAGACATATCAATTGGTTGCACCCCAACCGAATTGTGTATTGAACTTGCAACCCAGGTATGTGCCTGTGGGTAGGAATTGAACCCGTGACCCCCTGGTGCATGGGCTGACGCTCTAACGACTGAGGTGGACCTCGAATTTTGAATTGCATGTCATTTTCACCTGTCACAAAATAGGATTCTTCTTCTTTTTCTTTCTTTTTTTTTTTTTTAAAACATACACAAAAACGTAAGAACTATCATTGGATCAGGGGCTGTATGAAAAGGAGCATTTGTCCAGCCCTGGCCAGGTTAGTCAGCTGGTTAGAGCCGTTGCTTGATACACCAACATACACCCAGTTCAATCCCGGGTCAGGGCACACACAAGAATCAGCCAATGCATGCGTAAATAAGTGAATCAATAAATCGACGTTTCTCTCTCTTCCTTCCCTTCTCTCCTTCTCTCTCTCTCTAAAACAAACAAACAAACAAAAAATTTTCAATTTAAAAAAGAAAGAAGAATTCGTCTAGATTCGGCCCGTAGGTGGGAGTCTGCAGACGGCTGCTGTAGAGAAATATAACTTTGTTTGACTTCCTATCTGCTATGGGTTGGAGGCCCCGAGGCTGTTAAGTGTAGAACAGTGTTTCCCAAACTTCTCTCATGATGAGAATCACCTGGTGGAGTTGTTAAAATACAGATTCCTGAATCCCAACTAAGAAGTGCTAAGCTAGAATATTTGGGAACATATAGGTCCCAAAAATTCTAGTGCTCTAGTTAAGTATACAATTTTACCTATATGTTCCCAAAAAATTCTAGTGCTCTAGTTAAGTATACAATTTTACCTACTATATGTTCCCAAAAATTCTAGCTTAGCACTTCTTAGCTGGGATTCAGGAATCTGTATTTTAACAACGCCACCAGGTGATTCTCATCATGAGAGAAGTTTGGGAAACACTGGCGTAGAAGACTGCTGTGTTGCGAATAACTTTGGCTCAATAGAGATGTTGATAATTTCTAGGTGGTAGATAGGGTAACCCCAAAGGTTTGATAGCCCTTTAGACGTGAATGTATTTTATATCCTAAGTTAGCAATCCTGTTTCTGCTCGGCATTCTTTTCTTCACCGATTATTTCAGTGAAGAAATCTGTCTTGCAAACTGGTTTTCTCACCCTTCTGGTTTTCTTATTAATAGACTAGGGGCCCGGTGCACAAATTCGTGCACCGGTGGCGCCCCTCAGTCTGATTTGTGGGATCGGGCTGAAATCGGCTCTCCGACATCCCCCGAGGGGTCCTGGATTGTGAGAGGGTGCAGGCCAGGCGGACGGACCCCACCAGTGCATGATTGGGGCTGGGGAGGGGCATGGGAGGTTGGCCAGCTGGGGAGGGACCGTGGGAGGGCTCCAGGGCCTGTCTGGCTTGTCTTGCTCAGTCCCGATCGGATGGACCCCAGCAACAAGCTAACCTACCGGTTGGAGCGTCTACCACCTGGTGGACGTCATAGTGAGCGGCTGGGTGAGCTTAGCATATCGTTAGCATATTACGCTTTGATTGGTTGAATGGCCAACGGGTCGACTGGACATTTAGCATATTAGGCTTTATGATATTAGGACTTAAAATATTGTCCAGGAGAGTGTTTCTCAATGGCTAGAGTTTTGCCCCACGCACCGAGGGGTCTCGGGTTCAGTTCCAGGTGAAGGGCATGTGCTGGGTTGCAGTGAAATATTTGGCCCCGGGGTTCGGGGCACACGTGGGCGGCAACCTATTGATGTGCCTCTCCCATCAGTGTTTCTCTCTCCCCCACTCCCTCCCTCCCTTCCACTCGCTCTAAAAAAAAAAAAAAAGTCAATGGAAAAAAAATATCCTTGGGTGAGGATTAACAAAACAAAACAAAACACCCTTGAAAGTCATATTTATGCTACGTGTTCATCACACCGATGAGAAGAGGATCTGCCTTATTCGTCACCGTATCCCCGGAGCCCCGCACAGTGTCTGGCCCACGAGGGCTGGTTGAGTAGTGTTGGGTGAGTAAACACAGGCAGGGCCCCCCCCCCGCCGCCCACCCGATCCCCAGCCCCCAGATTACTGGTGTCGGCACAGAAGCTCCACATCCCGTCCTTGTCCATGTTCTCCGTGGTCGGACACCAGAGCTTGTGGTCCTCGTTCTCAACGCACTCGGAGATCACGCTATTTCTGTAGACGGAGGGGAAGATGCAGGACTTGCTGAAGGAGTTCCCCCCGTATTCTGAAAAACGACCGGACAAAGGTTACGGGGTCGAGGCGGGCCTGGCTTCGCCTCACGAAAGGTTATATGATAGCCGAAACCGGTTTGGCTCAGTGGTAGAGCCGAAAGGTCCCCGGGTTCGATTCCGGCCAAGGGCATGTGCCTTGGTTGCGGGCACATCCCCGGTGGGGGGTGTGCAAGAGGCAGCTAGTTGATGTTTCTCTCTCATCTATGTTTCTAGCTCTCTATCTCTCTCCCTTCCTCTCTGTAAAATATCAATAATATATATATATATATATATATATATATATATATATATATATATTTTTTTTTTTTTAAAGAAAGGTTATATAATATGTAGCACACCCAAGCAACGTTTCCGCTTTACAGAGAAGTGAGGGCCCAGACCACTGGCACCCACACAGTTCGCCGTCTACGTTCAGAAGGCTTTCTCGTTCCATGGGCTTCATCCATAGGACTCTACTCGTCTAAGACATTCTTGTCCGGGAAGACCAAAGTTGGAAAATACTGTAACCTTCAAGAATTTCCCCCCCAAAAAACCATTTAAATAAACATCAGACCTTTCGACTTTTCTTTCTTTCTTTCTTCTTTCTTTCTTTCTTTCTTTCTTTCTTTCTTTCTTTCTCTTTTTAAAATAAAAGCTAGTGGATAACTGTCTTAATTTTCTTAAAACATATTCTATTGATTTTTTACAGAGAGGAAGGGAGAGGGATAGAGAGCCAGAAACATTGATGAGAGAGAATCATCGATCAGCTGCCTCCTGCACACTCTCCACTGGGGATGTGCCCGCAACCAAGGCACATGCCCTGGACCGGAATCAAACCTGGGACCCTTCAGTCTGCAGGCCGCCGCTCTATCCACTGAGCCACACCGGTTTTGGCAGACCTTTCAACTTTTCAATACACTATGTCAAAAGGACTATTGACTCTTCAACTATAATTGAAAAATAAATTTTAAAAAATTTTGAGGGAGAGGGAGAAGGAAGAGAGGGAGAGGGAGAAGAAGAAGGAGAGGGAGAAGGAGAGGGAGAGGGCAGGGGACAGGGACAGGGATAGGGACGAGGAGAGGGACAAGAAGAGGCAGAAGAAAAGAGAGAAGGAGAGGGAGAGGGAGAGAGAGAGGAGAGGGGAAAAGAGAGGGAGAAGGAGGAGAATTAAGTGATTAAGAAAAAAATTCTGAAGCTTAGACTTCCTGGGACCAAATCACAGTTTTGCCATTTAACAACCGAACATCTTTGAGCCTGTTTCCCCATCTGCAAAATGGGGCTACTGGTCATAATTTTTGCCCCCTCTCTCCTTGTAAAAACCTCTGTCTGCCCGGAGAGGCTGAGAGGGTCTTTGAGATGGGCGTCCCTCATCTTCCCAGGTTGCCGGCTCTTAAATAAACCACTTTCCCTCTCACCCGCGCCTGTCTGGCGTGGCCACGGGTCACCGTGGGCCCTCTGAGAAGACCCTCGGCTCCTGGGACGGTGCTCGGCCCTGCACCTCGCCACCATCCCGTCCCGAGGACCCTTCGCTTCGGCTCCCTGCTCCGCCACGCAACCACCCCGTTCTGGCTCCCCTGCCTCACCGTTGATCTCGCAGTATTTCCACTGCTTCATCTCGTCGAAGCTGGAGGTGACCGAGCACCACAGCTTCCCGAAGAAGCTGCCGTCCGTGATGCAGCTGCTGTAGGACTTTCCCCGGTAGACGAAGGGGAAGATGCATCGTGGGTAATCTGTGTGGAAAGCAGGCAGGAGGCAACCGATGGACGTGAGGAAGACACATCCATGTTTCTCTCCTCTCACCCTCCCCCCCCCACCCCTGTTCCATTCCTTTCCTCCACGCTCTAGAAACCAATAGGAAAAAAAAAAATCCTCCGGTGAGGCTTAACAGAAAGGACGCACACAGAATCCCTTCCCCCCATGCCCTTTATTAATTTAGGAAATCAAGAAAGAGACAGAGGACACAATGGTCGGCTGGTGACAACCGTCCCTCCATCCAGAGAGCGCTATCTAAGCGAACATCGTGACCCAATCATGATCGTTATGTTTAGTCTCCCGGAGCGTTTTCCACGCTCACATGTATGTTATAACCTGCCTGCAAAAAATACACATATAGGGCCGTGTGCCCCAGCGGAACCATGTGCCCCGGGAGAGCCGTGTGCTCCAGGGGAGCCGTGTGCCCAAGGGGGGCGGTGGGGATGGGGGGAGGGGCGGGGGGGAGGGTGCGGTGTGAACTGGAGGAGGAGTGGATTCTATTCGTGTGGTCCTGAGACATTTGGACAGTCTGCAGCCATTAGCTACAGAACACTCTGTTGTATTTCCCTACAAAAACAAATGAGAGAGTGTCCCACTTGAAATTCATATACGGAAAAAAAGGAAAAGAGAAGGGAAAAAAATCTGAGGAACAGAATAAAGTGGTGAATATAGTAGAATCAGGGGCAAAGAAGGGGAGTGGACTGATAATTATCAGGAGGATAAGGGGATGGGGGAGCAGTGAGAGACTAGATTGAAATCGTATAACCAACGGATGAAGACAATTGGGGGGGAGGGGGTAAGGGCAGAGGGTGGGGAGGGAACTGGGTGGTAGGGAGCTTTGGGGGAGAAAAAGGAGAAACAATTGTATAATCTGAGTAATAAAGATTTATTTTTAAAAAATACACACATATAGACACACACTCGCACGGCCTCCTTTGCAGTCCGTGGTTTACGGAAGCCCACTCACCTTCCAGCAAGCACAGCTTCCAGTGTCTGTTGTACACCGCTCTGGTGGCGCACCACGGTGAGATGCTGCCGCTTTTGATGCAAGAGAAGTGAACGGCCCCCTTGTAGATGAAGGGGAAGACGCAGGTATCCTTGTCAGCTGCAGAACGGAGACAGGGCAGGAGGGGGTGTCTTGATTCGTGGAAAAGTTAGACCATAGGCAAATGTAAACTACTACCGGTAGTTCTTTTTGTAAATATATATATATATATATATATATATATATATATATATATATATATATATATATATATTTAAATATATATTTTTTATTGATATTTTACAGAGAGGAAGAGAGAGAGATAGAGAGCTAGAAACGTCGGTGAGAGAGAGAGAAACATTGACCAGCTGCCTCTTGCACACCCCCTACTGGGGATGTGCCCGCAACCAAGGTACATGCCCTTGACCAGAATGGAACCCGGGACCTTTCAGTCCGCAGACCGACGCTCTATCCACTGAGCCAAACCGGTTTCGGCAACATATATATTTTTTATTGCCCGACTGGCGTGGCTCTGTGGTTGAGCGTGGACCTAAGAACCAGCAGGTCGCGGTTCAATTCCCGATCAAGGGTATGTACACCTGGGTTGTTCTTGAGTTGCTGGTTCACTCCTTGCACCCCCTATGGGGCACATGTGAAAGGCAACTATGTCTCTCTAACTCTCTCTCCCTCTCCCTTCCTCTCTGTAAAAAAATCCATAAAATGTATTTAAAAACAAAAAGAATCAACACATAACAGACCCTATTAGCCATCTGCCAAGTAGTCCAGCAGATGGTCCGATCTTCTTAGCTGGGTTAATATCCTCCGTGATCCAGGCCCCACTGACCTCTCTGTTCGCACGCCCCGGAGAACATGGCCTTGACCTCACTCCACACTCTCCCCTGCCTTTGGGGGTTTTGCTCATAGCCCCCCGTCCTGCCCCGAGTGGCTTTCTTCCCTTCCTAGCTTTACTCTCTTACCCACTGCTTCTCCCCCACGAAGACTTGGCCCGGTCTGGATGAATACTCTTCTCACTCTTAGAGTACTCTCAGCTGATCTCTGAGAAACGTACTCACCAATTTCTAAAAGAATATAATGATTTGCTTTTGTACTTATCACTCCTATTCACTGTGAGTTCTCTGAATATAAGGCCTGATTTAAAAAAATACATATTTTATTGATTTTTTTTTTTTTTTACAAAGAGGAAGGGAGAGGGAGAGGGGGTCAGAAACATCGATGAAAGAGAAATATCAGTCAGCTGCCTCCTGCACACCCCTTACTGGGGATGTGCCCACAACCAAGGTACATGCCCTTGACCGGAATCGAACCTGGGAACCTTGAATCCGCAGGCCGATGCTCTATCCACTGAGCCACACCGGTTAGGGCAAGGCCTGACTTTTTTTTAAAAAAATATTTTTAATTGATATTTTACAGAGAGGAAGGGAGAGAGATAGAGAGCTAGAAACATCGATGAGAGAGAAACATCGACCAGCTGCCTCCTGCACACCCACCACCGGGGATGTGCCCGCAGCCAAGGTATATGCCCTTGACTGGAATCAGACCTGGGACCCTTTCAGTCCGCAGGCCGACGCTCTGTCCACTGAGCCACACCGGCATTCCTCCCGAATGCACTGCCGAACCACACTTCCCAGACTTCCTTGCAGCTAAGCATTATGTGAGTACTGGCTGGTGGAAACGGGAGGAAGTGATGGATGTTACTTCCTGGCCTGGCCAAAAATGGCCTCTCAGCCAAAGTCTTCTAGACCAGTCATGGGCAAACTGCGGCCCTCGGGCCGGATCCGGCCCGTTCGGCTGTTCTATCTGGCCCGCGGAGCCCAAAGAGCAGAGGGTTCTCTTGCTCTCCCCTCCGCTCCTTCACCAGCAGCCCAAGAGGAGAGAGCCAGCATGGTCAGGTGGCTTTTGTCCTGGCCCTCTGGTCCAGTGTAAGAACCCATGGTGGCCCTCGAGTCAAAAAGTTTGCCCACCTCTGCTCTAGACTCTCCTGGTCTTTGCCTACCAGCCGGAAGCAGAGAACCCACACAGCACCCTGAAGTCCCTGGGGGATGGTGGCACCCCAAGATGAAAGACGCCGGATCCCTGCTAACGAGAGGCAACCTCATTGGGTTGTACAGGAGCAGGAAATGGAACGCGATCAGGCGAAGCTTCTGATACTCTGGAGTTTGTCACAGTAGCTGTTCTCAGTGGCCTGATAAACACATACCTTAAAAACTGCACACAAACCCGGGGTGTCATGGACACGAGGGCTTGCCTCGTGGCCCCGAGGCAGGAGTCTCTGGGATACAGAATGTGACCATTGAGAAAGAACGCCAGGCACCTGGCTGGCATGGCTCAGTGGTGAGCTTCCAGCTGTGAGCGAGGAGGTCACGGTTTGATTCCCGGTCAGGGCGCATGTCGGCTCAGTCCCCAGGAGGGGACAGGCAGGGGGCAGCCGGCCAATGATTCGCTCTCATCATTGATCTCTCTCTCTCTCTCTCTCTCCCTCTCCCTTCCTCTCTGAAATCAATAAAAAGAAAACTTTTTTATTGATTAAAAGAAAAAAGACTTAATGGAATTAAAGTGTATGAGTATGAGCATTCTTTTTTGTTTTTTTAATTTTATTATTTTTTTTGGTAAATATATTTTATTGATATTTTACAGAGAGGAAGGGAGAGAGATAGAGAGCTAGAAATGTCAATGAGAGAGAAACATTGACCAGCTGCCTCTTGCACACCCCCTACTGGGGAATGTGCCTGCAACCAAGGTACATGCCCCTGACCGGAATCGAACCTGGGACCCTTCAGTCCGCAGACCGACGCTCTACCACTGAGCCAAACCGGTTTTGGCTGTTTTTTTTAAATTTTATTTAGCCAAGGGCCAAGGATGTGCCAGGCAGAAGAGGATTCTAACTGAAGAGAATGTTTCCCCATAACTTGCACGGTTATATAGATAATCAAGGTCTCACTATGCTGACCGCACAATCCTTGGGTGGAGGTGGTTAATTTAGATTCCTGGGTCCATTAAGAATGTCCCTGCCCTGGCTGGGTGGCTCAGTTGGTTGGAACACCAGTCCGTGCACCCAAAGGTTGCAGGTTTGATTCCCCATCAGGGCACATCCCTAGGCTGCGGGTTTGGTCCTCAGTTCAGGCACGTACAGGAGGCAACCGATCAACGTTTCTCTCTCCCTCTCCCTCTCCCTCTCCCCCCCCCCTCTCTCTCTCCCTTCCTCTCTCTTTACAATCAATAAAAAGCATATCCCCAGGTGAGGAAATAACATTATACTGAGCGAAATAAGCCAGTCGGAGAGAGATAAATATCACATGAGCTCACTCACATGTGGGATATAACGAGCAACATAATTTCATGCGCAAGAGTAGATTGAGCCAAAGCTGGTGTGGCTCAGTGGATAGAGCATCGGCGTGCGGACTGAAAGGGTCCCGGGTTCGATTCCCGTCAAGGGCATGTCCCTTGGTTGCGGGCACATCCCCGGTGGGGGGTGTGCAGGAGGCGGCTGGTCGATGTTTCTCTCTCATCGATGTTTCTAACTCTCTATCCCTCTCCTTTCCTCTATGTAAAAAAAAAAATCAATAAAATATACATATTTTAAAAAGAATATATATATATATATATATATATATATATATTAAAATATATTTTATCGATTTTCCACAGAGAAGAAGGGAGAGAGATAGAGAGCTAGAAATGTCGATGAGAGAGAATCATCGACCAGCCGCCTCCTGCACACCCCCTACTGGGGATGTGCCCGCAACCAAGGTACATGCCCTTGACCGGAATCGAACCTGGGGCCTTTCAGTCCGCAGGCCGAGGCTCTATCCACGGAGCCAAACCGGTTTCGGCAAGAATAGACTGATTTAGAGACAAATGGTAGGGGAGGGAGGGTTAGAGAGCAATCAGAGGACTTGTATGCCTGCTTATTGGCATAACCAATGGACACAGACACTGGGCCGTGGGGGCTTGCCCGGGTGGGAATGGCTGAAGGGGGTCAATTGGGGAAAAAGGACCCATATGTAAAACTTTAGACAATAATAATAACAACAACAAAAAAGAGTGTAGCCCCCCCACATAGTAGAATGGCTACTATCGGGGGGGGGGGGGAAAGGCAGAGAACAACACGTGTTGGCAAGGATGTGGAGAAATCGAAACGCCAGTGCACCGTTGGTGAGAATGCAAAATGGCGCAGCTGCTGTGGGACACAGCGCCACAGTTCCTCAAAGAAAATAAAAATATATACATAATTATTCTGTGACCCAGCAGTTCCACGTCTGGGTGCACGACCCCCCAAAACTGAAAGCAGGGTCCCCAAGAGGTGTTTGTTCACCCAGGCTCGTGGCGGCATGGTTCGCAAAAGCCAAGAAAGGCGGGCGCCACCCGAGGGTCCACCAGCGGTGCACGGAGAAACAAGACGTGGTGTATATGCAGACCGCGGACTGTTATTCGGCCTTAAAAGGAACACGAATGCGGACACGTATGCTGAGCCGGACACAAAAGGACAAATATGCACGATTCCCTTTATGTGAGGCACCAGAGCCGTGGACCTCACGGAGACAGAAAATCCGGTGGTGGTGGTCAGAGTCTGGGGGTGGGGGTGGGGTGGGGACGCGGAATAGAAGGGGTCTAACGAGGACACAATGAGAAGAGCCCTGGGTATTGGTCGCCCAACAGTGTGAATGTGCACGTCAAAGTGACCAAGAGGGCGCACTGCATGTTCTGTGTATTTCGCTGCAGGTAACAAAATAACGTGAAGGGAATGTTTAAGTGATGTAATTGAGTCAAAAATAACATAAAGGAAGTCAACTGAAATTATAGAGCGGCTCCTTCTAAGAAATTTAACTTATTTTAGAGAGGGAGGAGAGGAAGGGGAGAGAGAGAGAGAGAGAGAGAGAGAGAGAGAGAGAGAGAGAGAGAAGAGAGAGAATATCAATGTGAGAGAGAAACATGAATTGGTTACCTTTCCCTATATACCCAACTGGGGATCGAACCCGCAACCTAGGTATGCACCTGACTGGGAGTCAAACCCATGACCTTCTGGTGCATGAGACGATGCTCCAACTGACAGAGCCACACCAGCCAGGGCCAGAGCTCCCCCCGCTCCCCCCCCGCCCTTTAAAATGAACATAGTTGGTACATCTACACAATGGAATACTATGCTGCCATAAAAAAGAAGGAATTCTCATCATTTGCAGCAACCTGGATAGAATTGGAGAGCATCATGCTGAGTGAAATAAGCCAGTCAATGAAAGAGAAACACCACATGACCTCACTCGTTTATGGACAATAAAGAACATTATAAACTGATGAACCATAAGATAGATATAGCGACAGTAAAGCAACAAGCAGACTGTCAAATGACAGCGGGGAGGGGAGGGAGACCTGGGGGAGATAAGAGATCAACCGAAGGACTTGTACACATGCATATAAGTACAACCAATGGACACAAAACTCTGGGGAGGGAGGGAGGGCATGTTTGGGGGGGAGGCAATGGTAATATATGTACACAGATAATAATTTAATAAAAAAATAAATTAAAAAAATAAAATAAAATGAACATTGTATTTGCATTCCCCCTACCATAAACCGAGCATCTTGAAAGATGCCTGTGTCCATTCTATTTAGTTTTTCCTTCCTTCCTTCCTTCCTTCCTTCCTTCCTTCCTTCCTTCCTTCCTTCCTTCCTTCTCTCTCTCTCTCTCTCTCTCTCTCTCTCTCTCTCTCTCTCTCGTTTTCAGAACAGCCCCATGAGGTAAATGGCTCTGGTCCTCTTCGGCAAGCTGAGAAGTGGCCCCAGAGAAGTTGCTTTGCTCGATCAAGGTCACAGGGAGCAAAGGGGTCCAGGCCCCCGTCTGCCAGGTGTCTAACAAGCCTTCTTGGATTCGGGAATCATTACTTTTGGCCCCAATCCCCCCCCCCCCCCGCCCCGAACCCCATCCCTTTCCGGGACACTCACCTCCATTTGTCAGGCAGGAGTAGAGGAGGAAGGTCGTCCACCCCAACAGGCACGTGGACCATGGGCTCATCTCGGCCAGCCTCTTCTCCCTGCACCGGAGGAAGCAGCAGTGGTGCCCCCGTGGGTCCCTCTCCTCTCCCACCAACACCCACGGCCGGTGCCACGCCTGCCGTCCCACCCGCCGTGGCGGTTCGCGGGGCTCACGGAGCAGAGCAGGCAACGCCCACCGAGTTCCACGCACGGGACCCTCCGTGCGTTAAACTCCTGGTAACGGCCCGAGGACCTCGATACCGGTATGACCCCCCCATTGCATAGAGGGGGAAACCGAGGCACAGGACGCGCAAGCAGCCTTTGCTGAAGATCACACACACACACACACACACACACACACGCACACACGCACACACGCACACACGCACACACGCACACACTCACACACTCACACACACAGGTTGTAGGTGGTGGGGCCGGTCACGGGACCCTGACAGCCTGACTCTGGACCCTGGGCTCTCGGCCGCTGTTGGATGCTGCCTGCAGGCGTGCCACGAGACCTACTGTGTGCTGAGCTCCCCACGGGATGCCCGCCCAGGGGTGTCGTTGTTCAGAACAGGCATCTCCAGCCATAAACTGACCCCCAAAATTCGGTGGCAGAGTTGCCTTTTCCGCTGCCTCCTGGACATGCCCCTATGAGGTCTGTGATCGGCCAACTGCGGCTCTAGAGCCGCATGTGGCTCTCTGGCCCCACTGAGTGTGGCTCTTCCACAAAATACCGCCTGAGGGCGCGCACGTGCGGTGCGATTGACACTTCGTGCGCAGGAGTCGGTTTTCCGTTCTCAAAAAAGAAATTTCGATCGTTGTACTACTGTTGACGTTTGGCTCTGTTGACTAATGAGTTTTCGGACCATGGCTCTAGATCAGGGGTGGGCAAACTTTTTGACTTGAGGGCCACAATGGGTTCTTAAACTGGACCGGAGGGCCAGGACAAAAGCAACCTGACCATGCTGGCACTCTCCTCTTGGGCTGCTGGTGAAGGAGCGGAGGGGAGAGCAAGAGAACCCTCCGCTCTCTCCGCTCCGAGGGCCGGATAGAACAGCCGAACGGGCCAGATCCGGCCCGAGGGCCGTAGTTTGCCCACGGCAGCTCTAGATCAAGCACCTCAAAGTCCAACATTTGGCATTTGATGGATAGCTCTAAATATCGTATCCTCCCCCCTTTACTTAATTTATTTTTAAAATATATTTTATTGATTCTTTTTACAGAGAGGAAGGGAGAGGGATAGAAAGTTAGAAACTTTGATGAGAGAGAAAAACATTTATCAGCTGCCTCCTGCACACCCTTCTACTGGGGATGTGCCCGCAACCAAGGTACATGCCCTAGACCGGAATCGAACCTGGGACCCTTCACTCCACAGGCTGATGCTCTATCCACTGAGCTAAGCTGATTAGGGCCTTAATTTATTTAAAAAAATATTTGCATTGATTTCAGAGAGGAAGGAAGAGGGAGAGAAATAGAAACATCAATGATGAGAGAGAATCATTGATCGGCTGCCTCCTGCACGACCCACACTTGGGGATCGAGCCTGCAACCTGGGCATGTGCCCTGACCGGGAATCAAACCGTGACCTTCTGGTGCAAAGGTCAGCACTCAACCACTGAGCTGAAACCGGTTTGGCTCAGTGGATAGAGTGTCGGTCTGCGGACTGAAAGGTCCCAGGTTCGATTCCGGTCAAGGGCATGTACCTTGGTTGTGGGCACATTCCCAGTAGGAGGTGTGCAAGAGGCAGCTGATCAATGATTCTCTCTCATCGATGTTTCTAACTCTCTATCCCTCTCTCTTCCTCTGTAAAAAATCAATAAAATATATATTTTTAAAAAAGAAGAAGACGTTTACGTGTAAAACAGGTGGCTCTCAAGAGACATTCCCATCGTTGTCCTGTGGACAGCTGGCTCTGTGGACTCATGAGCTTGCCGACCACTGGAGCAGAGAAACATGGGAGCTGGGCATGGTCCCTGCCTTCACGGGGCTGCCTACCAAGGACACGGACAGGAAGGGAGGAGCCAGAGACAAGCGCGTAGCCCCTGGCGGTGGTCGCTGCCATGGAGACCGAGAACAGGGGCTGCAGGGAAGGAGTAACGGGGCCACATCCCTTTCTGATGGGGAAGAGGGCAGGTGAGCGGAGACCTGGAGGGAGAGGGCTGGGAGGTGGACCTGGGAGGAGCCGGGGTGTGTGGAGGGGGAGCGGGGGGCTCCTCCAGGCAGAGACGGGCTCGGGAAACAGCTGGTTGTGCTCAGGGAACAAGTCCAGCCGAAACCGGTTTGGCTCAGTGGATAGAGCATCGGCCTGTGGACTGGAAGGTCCCGGGTTCGATTCCGGTCAAGGGCACGTACCTTGGTTGCGGGCACATCCCCAGTGGGGGGTGTGCAAGAGGCAGCTGATTGGTGATTCTTTCTCATCGATGTTTCTAACTCTCTATCCCTCTCTCTTTCTCTCTGTAAAAAATCAATAAAATATATATTTTTAAAAAAATCAATAAGACCGAGGGGAGCCGTGGGACCCGGGGGAGCCCCTATGTTCATAGCAGCACAATTTACAATAGCCTGGATTAGGAAACAGCCTAGGTGCCCGTCAGCAGATGATTGGAGCAGAAAACTATGGCACATCGACACAATGGAATACTATGCGGCCATAAAAAAGAAGGAATTCTCATCATTAGCAGCAACCTGGATGGAATTGGAGAGCATCATGCTGAGTGAAATAAGCCAGTCAATGAAAGAGAAACACCACATGTCCTCACTCATTCATGGATAATAAAGAACAGTATAAAGCAATGAACAGAAAGATAGATATAGTGACAGTAAAGCCACAAGCAGACTGTCAAATGACAGCGGGGAGGGGAGGGTGATCCGGGGGAGATAAGAGATCAACCGAAGGACTGGTATGCATGCATATAAGAACAACCAATGGACACAAAACTCTGGGGAGGGAGGGCATGTATGGAGGTGGGGGGGAAATGGTAAGCTATGTACACATATAATACCTTAATAAAAATATGGTGGGGGGGGGGAAAGAAAAATATATATATATTTTAAAAAGGAACAAGTCCAACTGCTCTGTGTGGGACCATGAGCAAGGAGGCGGGGGCGGGGCCTGGTGAGGGGGGCGGGGCCGGAGCCTGCAGAGCCTTCCTTCTATTCTCAATGCCGCTGGAAACCACCGGAGGGATGGAGTCGGGGGAGGTGGCACCATTCATTCCAATCTCTCTGTCAAGTGTATGGTAGAATCCGCCGTCCAACATGGCCCTTCCCTTGGTTTGCTCCAGCTGCACTAACCTTTCCTTTCTTTTTCCTTTTTCTTTTTTTAAAAAAAAAATATTTCATTTTATTATTATTATTTTTTTTTTACAGAGGAAGTGAGAGGGATATAGAGAGTTAGAAACATCCATTAGCTGCCTCCCGCACGCCCTCTCCTGGGGATGTGCCCGCAACCAAGGTACATGCCCTTGACCGGAATCGAACCTGGGGGACCGTCTGCAGGCCGGCCCTCTGTCCACGGAGCCACACCGGTCAGGGCTGTACACTGACCTTTGCACTGTTTCCTGTGCCAGCTGAGCTGGCTGAACCCCAGGGCCTTTGCACCTGCGCTTCTCTCCGCCCTGCAATGCACCCCCTCCCAGTCCCCCAGTCCCCCCTCCCCCCAGACCACCCGTGCCGTCTGCACGGCTCGCTTCCTTGTGCCGTAAAGGATTCTGTGCAGCCCAAACCGGTGTGGCTCAGTGGACAGAGCGTCGGCCTGCGGACTGAAGGGTCCCGGGTTCGATTCCCATCAAGGGCATGTACCTGGGTTGCGGGCACATCCCCAGGAGGAGGCGTGCAAGAGGCAGCTGATCGATGCTTCTCTCACACCGATGTTTCCAACTCTCTGTCCCTCTCTCTTCCTCTCTGCAAAAACTCAATAAAATATGTATATATATTTTTAAAAAAGGATTCGGTGCAAACTCGGGGAGCGGATGCGGACTGGCGTTCTGGAACGCCCGTGGGCCCGCGTGGGCCAGGCCGTGGGTACTGACGGGAAGCACCCCGGAGGCAGCGGCTGAACCGTGAAGGCAGCCTCGGGAGCCGGACGCCCACGCCCGGAACATTCCCCCGGGGGCTGAGGACGTTCCGGCGCCCGGAGGACCCTCCGTCCCAGGCCTCGGGGCCTCGGGGCTGGCGCCCGGCCCCGGGCCCAGAGAGAGGGGCCTGCGGCTCTGGAGCCAAACCACCGCCTCCCGATCCCCAGAGGAGGGAGCAGAAAGCCCACCTCGGGGTCTCCCTCGAAGCGCAGTGGGTGCTGAGAAGCCCTTTGCAGGCGGCGGGGGGCGTGTGAGGGGGGTGGCAGGGGGGGCTGGTGGGCAGGAGGGAGGCTCGGGGTGCCCCTTGCTCCCCCCAGTCTCATGCTGCCCTGCCCGCCTCACCACAGCTCCAGAGCTGCACCTCAGGGCGCTCACTGCCCTCGGACCCGGGGCGGCCCCGACAGCTCCCTGACCTCCCGTGTCCCCTGTGCCCTCTGTCACGTGGAGACAACAGTCCAGCTCTGGGAGCCACTGGGCGAGGGGCAGGCGCTCCTGGGCGTGAGGTCGCGGGAGGGAGTGTATCTCCGAAATACTGAGTCTCCCCCCCCCCCCCCCCCCCGCCTTGGCTGGCGTGGCTCAGGGGTTGAGTGAGGGTCGACTCCACGAACCAGGAGGTCGCGGTTCAATTCTCCATCAGGGCACGTGCCCGGGTTGCAGGCTGAATCCCCAGTAGGGGGCGTGCAGGAAGGAGGCGGCCGATCCATGGTTCTCTCTCATCATCGATGTTTCTCTCTCTCTCCCGTTCTCCCTTCCTTTCTGAGATCAATGGGAACATTAAAAAAAAAATGAAAGTACAGGCGTTGAAAGGAAGAATGCGATTCATTAAAAAGAAGAGAGAGAGAGGAGAGAGAGAGAGAGAAGGGAAAAGAGAGAGAGAGAGAGAGAGAGAGAGAGAGAGAGAGAGAGTCCTCATTGGTTTGGCTCAGTGGCTAGAGCAGCCGTGGGCAAATTACGGCCCTCAGGCCGGATCCGGGCCATTCGGCTATTCTACCAGGCCCACATGGAGCCGAAAGAGCGGAGGGTTCTCTTGCTCTCCCCTCCGCTCCTTCCCCAGCAGCCCAAGATGAGAGTGCCAGCGTGGTCAGGTTGCTTTTGTTCCGGCCCTCCGGTCCGGTTTAAGAACCCATGGTGGCCCTCGAGTCAAAAAGTTGGCCCACCCCTGGGCTAGAGGGTCAGCCTGCAGACGGAAGGGTCCTGGGTTTGATTCCAGTCAAGGGCACGTGCCTGGGTTGCAAACTCGATCCCCAGGCCCAGTCAGGGGACGTGCAGGAGGCAACCAATCGATGCGCCTGTCACATCCGTGTTTCTCTCTCTCTCTGCCCCTCCTCCCTTCCAGCTCTCTTTAAAATTCAGTGGAAGCATATCCTCCGGTGAGGATGAACCACAACGGAATAATAAAAAATTTTTAAAATAATAAAAATAAAAAGGAAGAAAGACCCAAATACCGGGTCCTGCTTCTCAGCAGCAAATGGCTCCGCGTTTGAAACCGAACCTCAGGGTAAGAGCCCCGCAGGCACACGTGTGCACACACATGTGCACACACATGTGCACACGCACACACACTCGCATGCATGTGTTTGGGCTGCCTCTGGAGGGAGCTGCGACAGGGCCTGGGGGAGGACTCTGTGTCTCAGCTTTCTTCTTCTTCTTCTTCTTCTTCTTTTTAAAAAAAAATATTTTATTGATATTTTACAGAGAGGAAGGGAGAGAGATAGAGAGCTAGAAACGTCGATGAGAGAGAAACACCGACCAGCTGCCTCTTGCACACCCCCCACCGGGGATGTGCCCGCAACCCATGCACATGCCCTTGACCGGAATCGAACCCGGGACCTTTCAGTCCGAAGACCGACGCTCTACCACTGAGCCAACCCGGTTTCGGCATGTGTCTCAGCTTTCTCCTTCACAGAACAGCAAGCCGGGGCCTTACCACAGAGCCGCGACTTTCAAAACACGCGCGGTGCCTGGCTCTCCGGCCAGAGGCACGGGCCTCCTTCCCCGCAGACTGCCAAACGAGGAAATGACCACAGCCCACCTGGCGTGGCTCCGTGGGTGAGCATCAACCTATGAACCGGGAGGTCACGGCTCGATTCCCGGGCAGGGCAGGTGCCGCCGCAGTGGCAGGCTCGGCCTCCAGTAGGGGGCGTGCAGGAGGCAGCCCATCAGTGATCGTTCTCTCATCCTTGATGCTTCTGTCTCCCTCTCCCTCCCCCTTCCCCTCTGAAATCAATAATAAAAAAATATATTTTAGCCGAAAATATATTTTGGCCCAGTGGATAGAGCGTCGGCCTGCGGACTGAAAGGTCCCGGGTTCGATTCCGGTCAAGGGCATGTTGCCTTGGTTGCGGGCACATCCCCAGTAGGGGGTGTGCAGGAGGCAGCTGATCGATGATCCTCTCTCATTGAATTTCTTTTTTTTTCCTCTTTAATATATATTTTATTGATTTTTTACAGAGAGGAAGGGAGAGGGACAGAGAGCTAGAAACATCGATGAGAGAGAAACATCGATCAGCTGCCTCTTGCACACCCCCCACCGGGGATGCGCCCGCAACCAAGGTACATGCCCTTGACCGGAACCGAACCTGGGACCCTTCAGTCCGCAGACCGACGCTCTATCCACTGAGCCACACCGGTCTCGGCTCTCATCGAATTTCTAACTCTCTACCCCTCTCTCTTCCTTTCTGAAAAAAAAAAAAATCAATAAAATATTTAAAAAAAGAAAAGAAAAAGGAACGTGAACACCCCATCATGTTTTGTGTCGCTGGCGTGTTGAGACGGTCAGAGGTGGGATCTCATGATCCGCCCGCCCATGCCATTGGCCCCGGCTCCCGGCGGCTTTCCAGGAAGGGGGGGCTGCAGGACACCGCCCGGTGACCCCGGTGGCGCCCGTGACCTCTCCCCAGTGGCCAGGCTGCCCCGGGCCCCCCTCCGTGCTGTGGGGGCGCAGGCCCGGCTCCTCACCCTCCCACCCACCCACCCCCGGGTGTCTCGTCGGGCCGTACCTCTGAGAGCGTCCTTCTTGGCCCGAGTCAGGGTTCTGCTCCCACGGTGCCCGGCTCATCTGGGGGCTGGCCGCCCTCGGCGCCGGCCCCGGACTATGTGTAGGACGAGCCGGGGCCCCGGGGCACGTTCTGGGTGACTTGTCCCCGGGGCCCTCGTGGCGGGGAGCGAGGCCTCGGCCTGCACGCATGCCTAGCCATCAGGCCCAACAGGCTCAGCCATGTGTGCAGGGACCGGCTGGTGCGGGGGCTGGAGCCGTGGGCGAGGAGGGCAACCAGGGGAGGAGAGAGCCTCGAGGAGGAGGAGGAGGAGGAGGAGGAGGAGGAGAGTGGGGGTCGGCTGAGCGACCGGGGGACAAGGGCCCCGGGGACCAGAGCCGGCCCTGGGACGGACACGCGGCGTCTGCCTTCGCCGGGTGTGGGGACTCTGTCCCACCGTCTGCAAAGCTCCCTGACCGCCCACAGGCTCTGCCTGGGCCTCAGAGGGTGGGCGTGTAGAGGCTGACCCAGGGGCACCCAGGGGCGCCCCGGGTCCCAACCAGGGCTCCTCGGCTTGCAGGAGGGGGGACTGAGGCACGGATGTGTCGAGGGACTCGCCAAAAGCCGTGCAGCCAATGGGTGGGGGTGGTGGTGGCGCTTGAAGCAGTGTAGTTGGGGGCCTTACTTTATTTTATTATTATTATTTAAAAATATATATATATATATATATAATATATATTTTATTGATTTTTTTACAGAGAGGAAGGGAGAGGGATAGAGAGCTAGAAACGTCGACGAGAGAGAAACATCGACCAGCTGCCTCTTGCACACCCCCTATCGGCGATGTGCCCTCAGCCAAGGTACATGCCCCCAACCGGAATCGAACCCAGGACTCTTCAGTCCGCAGGCTGACGCTCTATCCCAGCCGGGGGCAAACAACGGCCCTCGGGCCGGATCTGGCCTGTTAGGCTGTTCTATCCGGCCCGCGGAGTCGAAAGAGCGGAGGGTTCTCTTGCTCTCCCCTCTGCTCCTTCCCCAGCAGCCCGAGAGGAGAGTGCCGGCATGGCCAGGTTGCTTTTGTTCCGGCCCTCCGGTCCGGTTTAAGAACCCACGGTGGCCCTCGAGTCAAAAAGTTTGCCCACCCCTGCTCTATCCACTGAGCTAAACCGGTTTTGGCTAAAAACATATTTTATTGATTATTTTACAGGGAGGAAGGGAGAGGGATAGAGAGTTAGAAACATCGATGAGAGAGAATCATGGATCAGCGGCCTCCTGCACACCCCCTACTGGGGATGTGCCTGCAACCAAGGTACGTGCCCTTGACCGGAATCGAACCCGGGACCCTTCAGTCCGCAGTCCGACGCTCTATCTACTGAGCCAAACCGGTTTCGACTGTTTTCATTTAAAAAACAATATTTTATTGATTCTTCACAGAGAGGAACGGAGAGGGATAGAGAGTTAGAAACACTGACGAGAGAGAAACATCCATCAACTGCCTCTTGCACCCCCCCCAGTGGGGATGTGCCCGCACCCAAGGTACGTGCCCTTGACCGGAATCAAACCTGGGACCTTTCAGTCCACAATCCGACGCTCTATCTACTGATCCAAACTGGTTTCGGCGTTCAATAAAATATATTTTAAAAAATAATACAAGACGGTGAGTTTCAGAATTTGCAATGAGCTGGGAGATGTCGGTGACTACGCATCGCGCTTTGCTTGCTTCCTCCCGAGCACTGCAAGGCCCTGCGGCCGTCATGGTGCATCGCCGAGCATGGCCGGGGCACAGGGTTCACGCACCGAGGCTCCGTTCTCCCCCAGCCTCCCCGCCTCCCGGGGACTTCCGCCTCGGCTCCCAGACACCCACGGGGTCTCGGTCACAGCCGTGCCTGCGGCTGCTGTGAGCCCTGAAGACCGTCGTCTTGGCAACAACCCGAAATTCCTCATCCGGACTCTTCAAATCCTCGTCTGCGTCAATTTATGTTCTTTGTGTTGAGTTTATTTCGGCGGCACTCTGGTCTGTCTATAGTTAGTGCCAATTATCGTAAGTATTTTCTCTCTCTCTCTCTCTCTCTCTGTATTTCTTCTTATGCAGAGTAGGTGTCTGGCCTTGGGGCAGAGAGAGGGAGGGAGGAAAGGTGAAAAAGAGAAGGATAGGAGGAAGAAGGAGGAGGAGGGGCGAAGGGGAGAGAGCAGAGACAGAAGGGAGGGAGAGGAGAGAGAGAGAGAGAGAGAGAGAGAGAGAGAGAGAGAGAGAGAGAGAGAGAGAGAAAGAAGAAGAAGAAGAAGAAGAAGAAGAAGAAGAAGAAGAAGAAGAAGAAGAAGAAGAAGAAAGAGGAGGAGGAGGAGGAGGAGAGGGAAGAGGGGAAAGAGCAGAGACAGAAGGGCGGGGAGGGGTGGGGGGAGAAGAGAGAGAGAGGAGGAAATGGAGATGGAGGAGGAGGAGGGGAAGAAGGAGGAGGAGGAGGAGGAGGAGGAGGAGGAGGAGGAGGGGAAAGAGCAGAGACAGAAGGGCGGGAGGGGTGGGGGGAGAAGAGAGAGAGAGAGAGAGGAGGAGATGGAGATGGAGGAGGAGGAGGAGAAGGAAGGAGATGAGACATAGGAAGGGGAGGGGAGAAGGAGGAGCTGGGACAATCAGCCGGGGAGGGGGGGAGGAGGAGAGAGGGGGCGTGGGGGGAAGGTGGAGGAGGGACCAGGAGGAGGCCTGGCTGTGGCTATAAACCGGGAGGGTGAGCTGGCGCCCCAGCCCGGCCGGAGGAGGAGCATGGGACTGGGTGCGGGGCTGCTGCAGGCCTGGGCCTTGGGGCTCCTCAGCGTCGTCCGCATCCAAGGCGAAGGTGAGGAGTCCGGCCGGTGTGTGGGGCCGGGCACAGCGGCCTGGGCCCCGGGGGGGGGGGGGGGGGCGAGGCTCACCCTTACGTCTTGTGCTCTGAGAAGGAGAGAGACGCTCTCTACACTGTCCAGTCAGCAGCCACGGTCCACTGCCGGGCCTTAACACAAAACGAGTCATTCAAAGGGGTCTACCATCCAGAAATGAGACACCGTGGCTGACATGTGCACACGAGGAACTGTTGGACATAGAAACTGGGTCTCACAAGAGCTGGTGGCCCAGAAAGAAGCTCACTACGGACGGATGCATATGCCTCTCGGCATAACGATGATGGCTTGTCTCATTTTTGATTCTTCTTCTTCTTCTTCTTTTTAATAAATATATTTGACTGATTTTTTTTTTTTTTTTTACAGAGAGGAAGGGAGAGGGAGAGAGAGCTAGAAACATCGACGAGGGAGAAACATCCACCAGCTGCCTCCTGCACACCCCCCACTGGGGATGTGCCCTCAACCAAGGTACATGCCCTTGACTGGGATCGAACCCAGGACCTTCCAGTCCGCAGGCCGACGCTCTACCACTGAGCCAAACCGGTTTCGGCTGTTTTCATTGATTTTAATGAGAGAAAAAGGGAGAGAGAGAGAGAGAGAGAGAGAGAGAGAGAGAGAGAGAGAGAGAGAGAGAGAGAGAAACAGCCGCTGGTTACCTCGCCTGTGTGCATCACCTTTAAAATATTATTGTCACCAGGGTATGATTTGGCAAAACTTGTTTTATTTCAAGGGCTAGCTGTAGTGAAGTAAATATCTGTTTAAATTGTGTCTTTCAGATTACTCGCCAACTGCAGGTAAGGGGCTCAGAACGCTTTGAGTACGGTTTCTTTTGGTATCTCGCAATAGCACGTGGAGCTGTTGAACACCACATTTCTTCTCCTGGTGAGAAATCATGTGTTTCATGAAAAACTGCTACTTTATGCCCTTGACTATCAAAGCAGGTACACGCTATGCTAAAAAACCATTAAGGAAAAAGAAGAGAGCCATCCATTTTACTGTTAATATTTTCAAGGGATCAAATATCTCATTGTGCACAACCTTAAACTGTGATTTTCGTTTTTGCAGAAATAGTCCTGTAGAACAGTGTTTCCCAAACTTTTTTTTTTTAAAAAAAACATAATGTACTAATGTCTTTTAAAATATATATATTTTATTGATATTTTAGAGAGGAAGGAAGAGAGATAGAGAGCTAGAAACGTCGATGAGAGGGAAACATCGACCAGCTGCCTCTTGCACAGCCCCCACCGGGGATGTGTCCGCAACCAAGGTACATGCCCTTGACCGGAATCGAACCCGGTACCCTTCAGTCCGCAGACCGACGCTCTGCCACTGAGCCAAACCGGTTTCGGCTTTCCCAAACTTTTGACAGATGTGTACCCCTTCTATAATTTTCATAACGCTGAGTACCCCTCGTCAAACAGAAAAAAAAAGGATGTATTTTAATGACAATAAAAATATATTTCTTTTTTTCTTTTTTTGGGTACAGACACAAAATAATAATAAGCGAAACATAAAATTATTCATAATAAAATATAAATAAAAGTTGTGTTGTAAATAACATTCATTTGGACCGATGAGAAGGATGAAATTGACTTGACTCATGAGAACGTAGAATGAGGCGCAGCTAAGCACGGTGCAGGGCGTACCCCCACCAAACTCTTCCCATACCCCTGGGGGTGCGCGCGCCACACTTTGGGAAACACTGCTGTAGCACACAATCTCCGTGCCTATATTATATCTCCTCTTGGCCCCGTGTGACGTTATAAAGCCGTATAGTCTACTTCAGCATTCCCGTAAGTGATGCGTATTCTTGGATTGATGTCTGTTTGTTGTGCCGTTGTCCACCATGCTAAAAGGGGCATCCTTAACCCGAAATGTCATGCCAACAAAAACCAGGGACATCGGAGGTCAGTGGTGTCTGCTTTGACCAGTGCTAGTTAGCATTATTGGGGGGTGGCGGGGGGTGGAGTGGGGAGGGCGAATAGGGTGTCCTCACGTCGGTGATATTGCAAAAAAAAAAAAAGGAAATAACCCGTAAGCCTACAGAAAATCACAGGCAGCATTATTTTATGGCTGTAAACGTGTAAAAATCCCTAGGAACCCTGGGAGAGAGGACCGGTGTGAGCAGGAGCGTTTGGCTCTGTGGCTGGATACAGGACACACCTGCACAGCCAATAGTGTTTTTCTCTCTTTGCTGGTGAGAATTTGCTCCACGTGGACGGGAGAAGGAAGCATCCCACTCCACATCAGCGACAAAAACCCCCCCGCGGTGGCGTTCAGCCGGCAAGGACTGTGTAGGACTCGGGGGGGAGTCAGTGAACATCCCGTTGAAGAACACGAAGCGATCCTAAAAGACGCCCTGTTCTCGGTCGGAAGACGTAACGGTGGAATAAACACCAGCTTCAAATTTTGTTTTTCAGAAGTGATGCCTTACTTCCCAGAGATGGAAGGTAAGCTGATCGCCAGGTGTTATGCCAAGGGCCCTGGCCGGTGTGGGGCCAGTGGTTAGCGCTCTGGCCTGCCCACGGAAGGCTCACTGGTTCCAGCTGTTTATCTCTCCCCTTCCCTTCCCTCCTTTCCACTCTCTCTAATATATATATATATATATATATATATATATATATATATATATATTCAAAAAATATCCTCAGAGGAGGATTAACATCAACAGATTCTTTTTTTCTCCTTTCACAAAATCCTACCCAACAAAAGAGCAATATGCAAATTGACCCCACCTTCACCACACCGCCAGCCAATCAGGGCGGGTATGCAAACTAACCCGACCAAGATGGCGGTTAATTTGCATATCAAGACAGAGTTGAAGGAAGCCAAATGCTGCAGAAGGGAAGGAAGCTGTGGAGACGCAGGTGGGGCAGGGGAGGAGGGAGGGAAGCAGCGGGGAGGGGAGGAGGAAGGGAAGCAGGCGGGCGGGGGAGAGTGCAGCAGGAAGCCCTATTGCAGGAATCTCCCTACCACAGGCTCCTAGTGTAATAAAAGCACCTGAAAAACAGATTTAAACGTCATGAACAAAAGTAGCGCCGGTGGAGAAGCACCTATGCTATCAGACGTGTACACAAGATGTAAAATGCCCTATCTAATAAAGAGGGGACTATGCTAATGCGCCATCATGCCTAATTCGCAAAGATGGCAAGCGCCCACAGCCAATAAGGAGAGAATATGCTGCTAATTGGCCGCCACGCCCTCAAAGATGGCGGCACCCACAGCTGCAAGATGGCGACTGCCCACTTCCCTCACCCTGGCCGGGGCAGCAGGTGGGTCTGGCCACTCCACGTACCTGCTTCGGGAGTCCCCCTGTTCCCTCAGCCCCCAGCCGCCCAGGGCTGGCCCCAGGCACAGGGAAACCTCGGAGGTCGGCTGCCCAGCTGCCCAGGGCCACCCGAGGCTCAGGTAACCAGGATCAGCCGAGGCTTGTGCTGCCGGCAGTGGCAGCAGCAGAGGTGTGATGGGGGCGTCTCCTTCTGCCCCTGAGGGCTCCCAGACTGTGAGAGGGGGCAGGTCGGGCTGAGGCACCCCCTGCCCAGTGCATGCCTTTTCCTGCACCGGGTCTCTAGTGCTATACAATAAAAGCCTACTATGCAAATTGTCCCCTTGGACAGTTGTTCCACTGCGCGCTATGAGGTGCGCTGACCACCAGGGGGCGGTGCAGCCCATGGCAGGCCTCGGCCATGCAGTGCCGGCAGCGGGCAGCATTGGAGGCGCCGCTGGTCCCGATGGGCCCCCACCAGAGCGGGACCATGGTGGGATGGTGGAGCAGGTG